>KE155467.1:15699-34981 GCA_000411075.1 Sisymbrium irio
TCAGGACAGAGAGCGTAAAAGATCTAAAGAGCAAAACAGGAATGTTAAAAGTGATGGGAACTTTGATATGCGTAAGTGGAGCATTGTTGTTAACATTTTACAAAGGTCCTCAGATATCAAACTTTCACTCTCACCCAGAGGCTCTTCACCACAACAACAACAATCAAATCAAGAAAAATCATTGGCTTCTTGGATGTCTCTTCTCATCCATAGGAGCCGTGTTTTTCTCTCTATGGATGGTTTTTCAAGGGACTTTAAACGTTAAGTACCCATGTAAATACACGAGCATTTGTCTCATGTCGGTTTTCGGTTCATTCCAATGTGCTCTCTTGAGTCTTTACAAGAGGAGAGATGTCAAAGACTGGATCGTGGACGATAGATTCGTCATTTTCGTCATTCTATACGCTGTAAGTCAGTTAATACACACTATATTCTGAAATGGGGTTTAAAATTAATTTTAATAAACCATAGGGTTAGTCTGCAAAATCTTAGAAGATATAATTATAATTCGTTTAATTTTTTAATATTTTATACTATCTAGAATCCCCGGTAATTTATTATTATAAATGACGTGTATATATGTATATATAGAAGCTTAGTTTACATGGCTATATATGATTTAAAAATAATTCTCGAACTTTATAATTATATATTATCTACAGTTTAAATTCTAGAAGATGAAATAGTTCGGTTAATATATTATGAGCTATGTGTTTTTGCATTCAAGGTAATATGCCAAAAACCAAGCTGACTCACTCACCACTCAACTTTTACAATTGTGTTTTGAACCACTCTATTTTTAATAAAAGCTAATATTCTATGTTATCATATCGATTGGTTGATTGCTTACTTTTTTATATTTTAAATCATCATAATTAGAATAAATTTTATTATATATAAAATATATATAATTAGAATAAAGTGTAATATATATATATATATTAAATTTTTGAAACTTGCCAAGAATTTGGAAGAGAATTGTATATTATTTATATAAAAGAAGGTAATATTGGTACTTATGAAAATTGTCTAGGACTTGGATAAAAATTATATAGATACGGTTATGATTATTTAAAATGTATAAATATAGGGAATAGTGGGGCAAGCAATGTCGACAATAGCAACATCATGGTCGATAAAGAAATTAGGAGCGGTTTTCACATCAACATTTAGTCCCATGATCCTCCTTTCAGCTACTGTATTTGATTTCCTCATCTTACACACTCCTTTGTACCTGGGCAGGTAATTTCATTTTTATCTCGTTTGAAATATGTGCATGTAGGTCCATGTTCATACATAAATTAGTTACATATATCCTTTCAAACTTTGATTACAGTATCATTGGATCCGTGGTGGCAGTAGTGGGTCTCTACGTGTTCTTGTGGGGTAAGAACAAAGAAATGAAAGCAGCAACGACAGTGTGTCCCCCGATCCAAAAGGAAGATAAAATTACTTATGATAATAACAACATTAATGGCTCTAGGTTATCCGTTTGATATGGTTTGATACATGAAGAGGACTAAGAGATAATAAAGTACTCCCGTTAAATATAGTTAAATTATTCTTATTACTACGTATATTTGTACTATGCGAAAATATTCAGACAGAAAGAGTCAATGGAGGAAGAGAAAATACTCGCTTAATTCCTCTAATATTTACAGTTAACAGTGTTATTCTCCAACTATTGAGTAGGCAGTTTAATTCCTCATGTGTGCAATGACTTTGCAACATTATAACCAGAAAAGTCAACGTTAAATAATATTATATATATCACATCTTAACACCTATAAACCCCTAAATCTACTACTTTGAAAATGGCAACTCAGAACCCTAATTGTTTTCTCTAAATCAAACACCAAATTCTAAATAGATTTAGAGGAATCGGTTTGTTGTTTGTGTCTCCAGCAATCGTTTATGTTATCTTTATTTTTTTCTTTGATCATTTTAATCGTATAGCCATTGGTTCTAACTTCTAAGCCATTTGTTTGGAAGAACCTTCTTGTTTTTAAGATTTTATCTTAATCCATGGTTATGATTAGGAAGTAAACGGAGCAGAGATCATTTTTGTTCTCATTCAAACCTTAGAAATTTGGACATTGATCAATGATAATCTTAAAAACGTCTGGAAAAAAAAAAGAAATAAGCTTAGTGAGCAATAATCCAGAGATAAAAGTTACATTAATTGTCAACAAGTGAAAAAACTGTGATCAATCCAATCACATAGATGTAGCATTGACAGATTATGTGCCATCATCTATAACGGATGTGGAACTAGTTAATAATCTCTTTATTTCCGTTTAGTTGCACTAAACTTGGAACATAAGAAGAAAACACAAGTGGTTGATATACTCCATATTTATCAGCCTTTCGACCTGCTCCGATTCTCACACATCTGAAGTACTTATCTCCAATTACATAAGCTCTACATGCCATGCTCCTGCTATATTCACGGAACAGGGATACCACAGCGAATCTCTTCTCCTCGTCAATGAAGAAGCTCGAAGCAAAAAAGTGATCCGGACAACCAGTGAGCAATGTCTTGTCCACTTCCAAGAACTTGCTCCATGATACCGCATTGGGATCAATCCTAGTCGTAATCCAAATCTCAATTATCTTATCAGAGCGTTGATACAACAAAGCGATCTGCTCATCTCTAACACTAGCTATAGTCACAGTTTCAAAAAACCGTGCACAAGATTGAAACGGCAGAGGAAGACGCTGTCCAAATCTCTCAGCTGTAAAATCAAAACAGAGAAGAAAAACTCCAACGACTGTTGTCGTTGGTGTATCATTTATTTTCTCCTGAGCAACAAAGTAAGTATTTCCTTTCAAAGACACGCCACGTTGATAACACATTATGTCCCAGTCGGGATTGATATCAAGAACCCTCCAAGAACTGGAGTAAAAATCGTAGATTTCGAACAAGGAAGATTTGTATTCTTTTCCATCAAAAACATTCAAAAACCTTAAGATTTTGTTGTTATGCTGTTTGCTTTCGTATCCGAAAGCATACATATTAGAACTCTCGGTTTGGATCCACCTAGTTTCCCCCAAATAAGGATTCCATACCACGAGCTTTGAGTGGTCCTTAGTGACGCATAGCAATAATCCATCGCTGTGAATGACATCAGATACATCGACTTGGTTAAATATCTTTACTTGCGTTATAAGTGATACAGATAAGTCATCGTTGTTGCCGCTTTCTTGAAGATCGAATATAATTGAAGATACCCTAGATTCCATTAGAATGAATCCAATAAACTGCTTCTTTGTGGTACCAAAAATATGAGTTTTCGATGAAGTGTTAAACTTTTTGCAAGTAGATAGCACTACTCTCAGAGATGTCAATGGAACCCTAGAGAGTATATCCCAAACTAAGTCTCTTGAAAGATCCGATATTGTCGCCATTCTTTCGAGTTTCAAATAGAAAATTAATTTCTACGCTTGTCCACTTTTTTCTATATATATAGAGTTTTTCACCGCTTTATAACCTCTTTCCTTTTTATACCTTACTTTCTATTATTTTTTCTTCTTTTTATATTACTTCGTAACGATAATGCTTCGAAAATTCGAGACCCGACTTAAATTTAGGGCTTTTTTTAAAAAAAACAAAAAGGAAAGTGGTTGCAGATTCGAAGATCATTTGTTCAGCTAAAAGCGCTTGTAAGTTCAATGATAACCTTCACTGCGAAATTCAGTCCACATATGGAAGGGAGTGATATGGTCCTCAAACTTCCTTCAAAACATGTTTACTATATATTCTCCGAGAAAGAGGACAGCCTCTTCAGCGATTCGAAATTTGAAAATAGATATATCTACATTTCTATACTAATTAAACTGTTGCATGTGAATTACAATTTACACCAATTAAAAGTAATTAGGATTTTACCCGCTCATCGCGCGGAGTTATATTTTCTAAATATTTAAAAATTATAAAAATGATATTAATTTGTTATATATATAATTTATATATTAGTTGAAGTGGTTTATTGTATATATTCAATTTTTTGTTGGAATTAAAAAAATTATATTATATATGAATCATAGTATGTGTTGATGTAGTAGTTTAAGAGTTATAAACATTTTTGTTTTTGTTGATTGTATTTTTTCTAGTTTAATAGTTTATTAAATATAGAAATGAAATATACATAAACAAATATGTATATTAGATTAAAAACGTAATGTGGAGTTCATAAATAGAATTGAATTTTTGTTGTTGTAAAATATTTGTACTTTTGGTATTTTTTAAAATAAAAGTAGAAGGTGTATATACATTTATTTTAATTTTATATATTATTCAAAATATTAATGATATAGTAGCTCCTCCAATTTAATCCTTTTAAAATAGATAATATAATTTTTATTGTAAAAATAATATTATTTTTTTGGTAAGTTCGAAAAAGCAATTTCATGTCTTTTTTATTTAAAATTTTTCTTTTTATTTTTTTAAAATAAAATATGTCTAAAAAAGAATAAAGTCAAAAAGGTAAAAAAATAAAAGAAAAGTATCTAGGTCACATCTTAATTCATTTTATTTATTTTTCATCACATCTTAATTCTCCAAATATTAAGCTAAACATTTTTTAAATAATTATTATTTTCAAATTATTATTTCGTTCATATTTTTATGACATTATATAACTCATATATATAAAAATAAAAATAAACATAGCATAATTTTTTTAAAATAAAAATAGAAGGAGAGTATGCACATATTCTCAAGATAAATATGGGATTATATAGTTTGCCAAAATAATATTAATATTAATGAAATTATAATAGAAACCCTTACTTTGTGAGATAATTATTCTCTTCTCCATCTGGTCTTCTCCGCCGGTACTTTTGCAGTGAACTTCGTTTTCAATAGATCCGGTGAGTCTCGCTGTCTTTTCTTTACTTTCATCTCTAATCTCATGGGTTTTATTTTTCTGGTTGTAGATCTATGACGATTTTCCGATCGACACTGGTTCTCTATAAACATAACCCGTGTTTGTACGGAACAATTTGGTTTTTCACTTTTTTATCATTTAGTTTAAAAAAATTTTGGTTTGATTTGTTAATGTTGATGTTATAGTTAAATTTTGTTAAATAGTATAATGATATAGTATAAGTTAAATTTTATTAATTTGGCTTTTTTGCAATTGAATTTTATGAATTATGTTTTAGATCATATCTGACGTAAAAGTGGACATTGAGTGGATAATTATAGTATATTCTTGTGCAAAAGAATTTGTGTAGTTAATTACACTTTTTCAAAATTAAATGGTAGATATTTTCAGTATAGATAATTAGAGATTTTTACAATTCGTTTTTGAACAATTAAATGATATCGTGATATTTGATTTAGTTATTAATTGTTCCTATTGTGTTATTGGAATAACAAAACAATAGTGTTTTAGTGTAGTGGTGTGTTCCTATTTATTCGTTTGTATTCGTGGGGCTGACTTTTTCAGGAACTGTTTAAGTTTTGTTTTTTTTTAAACTGTATATTTATCGTAAACAGTTTGATTCAAATTATTTAGGATCCATTATAAATCATTAACCTTAAGGATTAACAGGCCACGTTTAAAACCAGTGAAAATTGAAAAGGTGGAGCCTAAGGATTTAGGTAGGTACTTTGTAATGTGTAGTTGGAGATTCAAAAATTATATTAATCGAATTAAGGTTAGTTTACAAAATATTATAACGCAATACTTATTATATAAGCTATTGTTGAATGTCTTACTGTATAATGATTACTAACACGCAAAAGCTAGCGCCACTAAAGTAAAAATTGCAGAAATAATATAAGAAAGAAGAACAATTCAAGACTCGATCAAAATATATGGCCAACTCTAGAATTTATTAAACGTTAAAAACAAAAAGAAACACAAGAACAGAGAAGACAACAGCAACAGAGAAACACTGCAGACTCGCCTCATCTTCAGTCTGAGACCAAGCCTTAGATACAGCAGTTTCAGCAATCGCAGCTACACCTTCGACCACACAATAATAATTAATGAAAGGTTAGTATTCCGACATCTCTAAGTTGTACCTCTCCACATCCTCATACCTTTTGCCTTGACAAACCTATTCAGAAATCATTACATAAACTAATCCATCAAAGAAAATCTCATTGTATATAAATGTAACTTAGAAAGAGACAGTGTTTGTCGGGCATCAATACTCCATGTATGGATTGATCAATTGTGTCGGTTTTAGTCCGTTGAGTGATTTCTCTGGCGGTTGTTTACATAACTTAGAAATATTTAAACCGCCTTGGAATTCATTAGATCTCAATGCTTTTCTGTGGCTGTTTTATTGGGTTCATCAACTTTTGACAATCATGCGCTTGTATCAAAATATAAGTCGTTTGGGTAGTGTCCGGACACTCACAAAATTTTGTCTTCTCTTGGTTTTTCTTAGAGACATTATATTTGTCAGATTGGGTGGATGCAACGGACAACATCACAATGAGGATTACAATGAGGTATCTCGATATTCTACAAAGACTTTAGTACGGAAATGTTGGTACTATTGTATATACTGTTCAGAACTACACTGTGGATACATCAGGTTTCAAGATGTGATTTGTCAAAAAAGTTCATCTAGAGATGCTGCAAACAAATCACAAAGGAGAAAATCAAATATAAAGTTGGAATAATCGATTTTATGATCGGTTAGCGAGTAAGACTATTCTTCGGAAAGCTTCGTCAAATTCCCTTTTGCTGTATTTTCTTAATGTATAATACATACTTTTGTGTATGTAATATTTGTGTTTCAGAAGTTCTGTAAAACTCTTTGTATTTACTCTTTGAATTCAATGGAAATATTTGTTGAAAAAAAAGAAAGAGACAGTTTTATTTGGGTTTTGTGTTACCTGTCTATCAGACTGCTTCACAGGTAACCAATGTCCTTCATCAGAAACAATTCTTATCAAGTGTACTATGGTGAGAAGCTTAGAGTATTTGAGTACTCGAATGATTTGCAGATTTGACTTCAGTGCTTCTTCTAAGAAAAGAAAGAATGAAAAGGTTTTGTTGTTACTCTCTAGATCTCCATGGAAAAATTATATATAAAGAGGCATGTAAGGAAAAAAAAAGTGATTCGGATTTCTTCTCAGACCTGTCGCTCAGAAGGAAGAAACTGGTTCTCGAAAGAAATAAAACTGCTCCAATTCAAAGAGCAGGTAAGCCATATGCTGCAATTGACACTCGTGTCTTGTCTTGAAGTTAATGTTATAATAAGTTCTTTGCATTTAAGATTCTTGATCACCTAGAATCAAACAAATGACAGAGACATAATTGCATTATGTATTTGATAATAATATTTAAAAACTTCATGTTCAATGGCAGCACTATGAAACTCAGATATATACCTTTTGAATACCATCTCGAGTTGTGACTTCGATGAAAAGACAATGTAGATTGACACTGTCTGGGAATGTCTCCACCCACAATAAGAATCCTTTTACAAATCAATGTATAAAGACAACTAAACAGTTAAACACATAGATCTAATTCAAAAATCCATATCCAGAATCATTCCACCAAACTTTAATACACCACACAGCTCAGGATTAGGAATAAGAACTATATACATTCGATAACAATAAACAAACTACAAACCAAAACAATCCTTACAAATTAATATAATCTCATTTACACCAAAGATCAATCGGTTATATCAATCTTCGGTGGCTTTATACCCAACACACACGTAATTATCATCATTAATGAAAACCCAATCAAATTAACAAACCAAAGTCTGTATACCTTTCTTTCTCAAAAGGTATCAAATCCCAAATGCCATTTATCCTGTGATTTTTAAGAAATCGTGATTAAATAACATGATGAGACACATATTCTCAGTTGAATTAAAAATCAAAATAGAAAAATAAGATATGAAAATGCAGAAATAGATTTAGAGCGATTGGGAATTATATAACTTTCATCAGTGCTCTTCACTTCAGCTTTGTGTTTCACCACCTTTAAATCACGAGATCTGCAAGAGATAAAAAAAAATGTGATTAATTGGACTTGACTTACCATGACGATGCGGTGGGAGCGAGCGAGAAAAATCGAAGGAGATTCGGAGACTCGGATTTCAAAAGCGAGTTCTACCTGTGAAACATTCATCAACCAAAATTAAACTAATTAAAGCGAAAATTTTCATAGGTGAAAAGATTGAAGAAATGAGATGGATGAAAATATATGTCGATTTAGGGTTTTTAAACAGGATATTGTGATTCAAAAAAAAAAAACAGGATATTGTGTAGCTTGCCGCATAATTTTCGAAATTAAAATTTGAAAAGATCTTGAGGATCTAGTATCCTAGTTGATTATTTTAATTACAGTATATCGAATTTATTATTTAGAATCTTGCCAAAAATTTCGAGTCACCTTTTCAATAAAAACTATATTTTTTTTATCATTTCCAGGTTAGTAGCGAGTTGCTGAGTTAACTTGTTATTGACCGTTATAACTCCAGCAATATTTATTACCAAACTCTTTTAATTAATAAATTTAATGGCATATTTTGTAATTAAAATATTTTTTGTAAATTTTTTTTAAAATATACTTTGCAAATAATATTAGTAAAATAAAAAATTAGTTATTTTAATTAGTTATAGAAATACATAATTTTATTATAAAATAATTAAATATTTTAGTGCATTTTATTCTATTTTTGAAGGAGGTTAAACAGGTTATCCAAATTTTAATCATAGATTGGACAAAGCAATCTAAATACAAAGAATAAAATAGGGTAGATATATACACCATAAAAGGTTCCAATTCCAAGTTGATAAAATCATTATTGTTAAGTTTCACGTCAAAAAAGAGAGCCTAAATATAATATGTTCTCACACCAAGAAAGGAACATCAACATTAGAACAAAACAACTCCAATTCCTTATACTGCTAATCGTCTGTCAATAGTCTCTTATCTACAATGTTAAACAATTATATTACCAAATGATATTACAAAAATGTTAAAACATTTTCAAAGAAAATATCGGATAAAAAAGAAGAATATCAGTTAATAACTATTTTGATTTATTTTAGTTTTTAGGTATTTGATTAAAATATAATATATTTCAATTTTTAACTCATAAGTTATTTCATTTATACTAAATATTATTTATTTTAGATATCAAAATTGGGTGACTGATGCATTTAGAACTTAAAATAATAATATTAACTTTAATTTATATATCTAGAAAAAATTTAAGATATAATTATGGTTTTTAGGATAAAACCAAATAACCGATAATTGAAGATATATTAACCGGACCAAACCAGAATATATATGATATTAGTATGGTAGCTAACTTATAGAAATAAAAAAACGAAAAAACTAAACTGAAACCGGACCGAAATTTGAATAGAAAATCTCTAGGTTATACAATCATTTGATTTGGTTTTGTTCGGGTTTTCGATTTTTTTGTTCTAAAAAATAAATCTTATTTTAGGATCAATTTTTTCTTGGTTTTAAAACAGTATACAAAAATAAAGTAAAAATGATATTAATTTCAGTTAAATATTATAGTTTTTTATAAATGTTTTAAAATATTTATTTTAAATAAATTTCGGTTAGTTGGGTTCGGGATCAGTTAATTTGGTATCTAAATATTTATTTCATTTAGATTATTTTGTAATTGGATTGGATTTGGGTTTGGAAAATTTGGTACGGGTTTGATGATTTAGATTTGAAATGAGAATTTTGTCCAATTGTAAGCAAAAATTAAATATCAAAACATAATTACCTTTAAAAATGTACCAAATAAAATACAAAAAGGAAAAAAAATAATTATATGTTACCCAAGATTAACTACAATATATTATACAAATAATTAAAACGAAAGAAATTATACAACCCATGCGTAGCTTGTGATAATCCAATGTTTAGAAAAAAATTAATAATAACTAACTATTTTGTGGAACAACTAAACATAAAAAAACTTAAATACTTAATGATATTGACTAAGACAGTTGAACATGATTCTTGAGCCTTAAAATGGTGTGCCTAATGTTCCCTGACTCTTCAGCTTATGTCCAGGTTCATTTCAAGTGTTGATTTAGGAAGATCTTCCTGAATCTGTATGTCTACTTCATAAGTTGTGTAGGCTTTCCCGAATCTGAGCAACATCTTCCTAATTTGTGCTCGCCTTCCAGTGAGAAATGCTCTCTAACCTCCATTTGTCTTAACGGATTGTCCATCTCATGTTTATGCTCCATACTTAGACCATGTTGTGCTGGATTGCTGACCAGATTCTTATCATTCACTCTCTCTTCAAAAAAATTTGTCCTCAAATCTGGAACATTAAAAAGAAAAGGGTTATAAGTAAACGAATCATAATCAGAACAATACTCACCTTGAGTTTGATTCGATTTTTGAATGGAAGAAGATCCTTCTTGGTTTGATTGACGACCACAGATTTGTTCTTCATCTGATGTTTTCTGCATTGACACAAAACTTCCAAGACCAAGATCATATGTGCCAATATCAAGAGCATTCAAAGGACCAGAAAATTCATCCTTGTTCAAAACATTTTCAGAAGAAAGAATCAAGCTTTCAAAAACAGGATTTTGATCACAAAATTCTTTATCATTTCCAAGATCAAAACGTTTGCCATTATCATCAGATTTCAAAACACTAAAGTCAAGAAAATATGTGTTCTTAGAGGTCTTACATTGAGTGTTATGGCTGCTTGGTTTTGAACCTGTTCTGGTTTGGAAATTGGGTTCTCCTTTTCTTCATCAAAGATGGGTCCGGCATCTTCTTGTTCAACCACATATTCAACTCCACCATTCTCCAAAGTCATCAACGGTTTCTGCTTTTGACAATTCGTAGCATAGTGACCAATCCATTGGCATTTGAAACACCTGGTTGTATGAGCTTTGCATGTGGTTTTCACAACTTTGCTTTTATCTAAAGAAAAAAGACACATCAGTTTTCAAATCAGAATTTGATAACCATGATTGTATTATTAAAAAATACTAGAGAATTTCCGCGATTTGCTCGGATTATTGTTTTTTAAATATATATTTTAAAAAAATATTTCATTTTTTATTTCTTTTATATTTCATATTATTTAAAATTTATAAGGACTATTCTTATAGTATTTTTCTTTTAGTTGTCTTTATTTGTTCTCCCAATTTCCATTATGGGTGTGATTTTATTTTCTTTAATTTTTTTTAGCTTTTTAGTTTTATAAAATATTTTTATTTTATATATATTTCATGATTTAAAAAATGTGATGTATCTAAAATTTCCTTTAATTGATATTTGCAACCTTAAAAATTGTTGATTTATTGTTATCATTTTATATATTTTGTATATTTTCAAAATGTTGATTCTTGTTCTCACTTCCATCTATTTTATTCATATTAGTGAGTTTTATAGAATATGAATGAGATAGTTTTTTTTTTAATTTTAAAATTCTCGTTCTTGCCCCATTTCTATTAAATCTATTTTTTATGTATATGAAATTTTCCTTTTTCACTTTTATGTTTTAAAAGTAGTGATTGTTGATTTATTGTTACCATTTTATACATTTTGTATATTTTTAAAATTTTGATTCTTGTTTTCACTTCCAATCTATTTTATTCATGTTTATGAGTTTTATAGAATATAAATAAGATGTTTTTTTTTAATTCTCGTTCTTGTCCTATTTCTGTTAAATCTATTTTTTATGTATATGTAATTTTCCTTTTTTACTTTTATTTAAAAGTAGTGATTCTTCAAAACTATATAATTTTGACTTTGAAGTTTTAAAATTAATGATTTTTCTAAACTATATATTTTTTTTTTTCATTTCTTACGTGTTTAAAAGTAATTATTGTTCTAGATTATATAAAAATAGATATAAATTAATTTATTAAATTATTCTTTTAGAAAAGTTATTCTAAATATTTTTAAAAGGTTATGTTTTTAAAAATAGTTTTTTTCAAAGTTCTATATAATTTGTTTTTTAAAAAAGTTTAAATCAAAATTATTAATGCCATTATATTTATATATATAATATTATATATCTGATATATTTATACATAAATGTCTCTTCATATTCTACTTAAATGCTATGAATAATTATAATGATCATTTAAGTATGATGTTACAAAAAAGAAAAAAAACATAAGTAATTAAATGAAAAGATGTGATGTGTCAAAATTTTAAAACTCATAGGAAGAAGTGGATGAAAGAGAATAGAAAACATTTTACTTTATATATATAGATATCTGTTTGATTTGATGTTTTTTTGTTTGTTTTAATTTGAGATGGTGTGATGATGAACAAAGACAAATATAAAATTTTTGTAATACTAATGACTAGAGGACTAGTAGTAGATATATGCAAAGTTACAACTGTTTTCACAGATTATCAAGGTATTTTGGATAGTATAGCTTACCACAATTATTGTCACTGTTGTTTTGCAACTCTATTTCCATCTCACTTTGACCAATCATATTCGTTAGAACAAAAAAAACTCTTATTCTAATGCATAAAAGATACAAAAAGAGAGAAATTGGACTGAAAAATACATTTATGGACTAATTTCATTAAGTAACATGTATATGATGTAAATTAGGTATCTAACTAAATTCATCCCTAAAATGACCATAAAAACCTTTATGTAACTCTTCAAAAAAAAATTCTATTTCGTAAAGTTATGTTTTTTATTTGATTGTGACTATTGAATTTCAAACTTATTTACATAAAAAAGATTTCAAACTCATTTTTGTTTGTTTTATGTATTGAAAAATAATTCTCTTTCTTCAACATCTTCTTTCTTCAACCTCTTTGTTTTCTCTGCCACTATCCACAAAACTTTCCTCTATCTTCGATATTCTGCCTCCGTCTTCTTGTATTCTCCTTCTTTCTTCCCAAATTAATAATGATGTCACCGACTTCATGAATGAATAATCAACTAATTTGTTTTGGCATTTTTTATACAAAAAACTTTCTTCTTCCTCTTCTTCTCATTATCTCTCTTCCTCTTATCTTCTTCTTCATCTCCCCTTAACTTTCATCCAACTTCTTCTCTTCTCCGTCACTGTCACCATCACTGACAAAGAGATACATATATGTCACAGATCCACCTTCTACGAAGCTTACATCCACCACTAGAGCAGCAGAGCTCAGAATATGAATCAATGAAATTTGTGGAAAATGTGTGACTGGAGATCGAAAATTGTTGAGGTGAGGAAGATTGATGGATATAGGTTTGACACTGAAGTTGTTTTTAGGAAGAAAATAACACAAACAAAGTTCGATAAAAGTCAATTATTATAGCTTAATATATCTGATTACTATATTTCTTTGCCTAAAGCTAAATGTAAATGTTTGTTCTTTTGGTGTATTTTCATTTTTTTGTCAACAAAGAAAATAAAAGTTCCATTGATTGAGAAATCCAAATTGGGTATAAAGTGTCTACATGAAAAGTTGAAGAAGGAAGAACTTGCACGCTCCTTACTAATTTGTCCGCCTTGGTATTGTTTGCGTGTGGGATATGTGACATAGAGAAGGTGTTGAAATTCACTTTGCTTCTCTGGAACTCTTCGAGGTGGATCACAAAAGCTGACCATTCTGTTGGTGTAGACACTATCTTTACCAAGTCTACACAATCTGTAGCAAAGTTGACGTCCATCTTCGGTAGAATAACCATACAATCCATAGCCCAAATAAGGACCTAAAACTCAGCGTGCGGAGGCGAGACTGCGGCGAATATTCCTGGCCCCAATAAAGATTTCTTCCTTCCAGCTTGCTTAAGAACCCAACCCTGTCCCGAGAACCTTTTGGTTTCTTTCCATGATCCATCAACGTAACACCAAGAATTTCCAAAAGGAGGTATAACCGAATTTGAAATTCTCTCATTGTTAGGAGCACCTGGTTCACCACCCTTGGTTTTTGACAATTGCGCTTCCTCCCATATCACTGCCTCTGTTACTGCACTCTTAAGAGTATCTTGTGAATTATGATCAATATTTTTAAAGATCTTATCATTTTTACTCTTCCAAATATACCATATTATCCAAGGAAAATGTGTATCCACAGCATCAGAGGGCTTTCTCCAGAACAAATAATCTAGAATTGAAAAATATCGACCTTCTCGAAAAAACCTCCGGATGGGATAGTACTTGAGATAGGGCTCACACTTGAACTGCCGGTGGACACTCAAATAAGACATGGTTGACTGATTCCTCTTCCGCTCTGCAATGACCGCACCTGATATCACATTTTATTCTTCTTGCTTTTAAATTCTTTTTTACCGAAATACATCCAGAAAAAGACTTGCCAGATGAAATTTCTGATTTTTGGAGGGCACTTTAACTTCCACGAGTAAGAATGTAAGTTTTTTACATCTGGACCTATGAGTATAGTATCCGTAGAAGATGCAGAGAAGCTATGTTCAATGGTATATCCTGATTTAACTGTATATTTGCCGAATTTAGTGAAATGCCACCTATAGTGATCTGGTTTCAGGATACGACTAGTTGGAATAGTGGTGATTAGCTCAACAACCACAGTCACTATTACCTCCTAAAGAAGAGGACTGTTCCACATCCGAGTCCTTTGATTAATCAATTGGTCCACTATAAGATAATGGTAATAATCCTTACTAAAATTTTTACTAATTGCTGCTCTCGAGTGTGAGGCTGGAATCCATGGATCATTCCATATGGAGATGGATGTTCTCGTTCAAACTCTCTTGATTAGTCATTTGTTAACCAGAGATCAAGCTGATGTCATACTTCTCCAACCGTAGGATGGAGAGTACAATCTAATGGGATCTAAGGGGTTTATATTCCGAAAGTATCTGCCCTTAAAAACCTTTGCGAATAGAGAATCTGAAAACTCAATGAGACACCATAGCTGTTTGGGTGTATAATCTTCTAAAGCCTGGAATCATATTCCTATGTGGTCTTTATGTTGACATAATTTTTTCCACGACATCCAATGGATACCTCTTTAATTTTGGTCATGACCCCACCAGGATTGGGCGAGCACACTGTTTACTTTATTAATAATCGCTTTATGAAGCCAAAAAAAGACATCATATGTATAGGTAGTGCTCGTTACACCGATTTTATTAAAACTTCATTTCCTCCTCGTGTTAAATATTTTTAGGTCTAACCATTTACTCGATGGTGTGTTTTTCATTTATATGTTTAATAATAAACTTTGTTGATAAATAATTAATTATTAATTACTATGCTTTGAAAATAGTTAATTATATCGGAAAATAGATAACTATTATAAAATAAAATAGTTAATTATGTTAAAACTATACTATTATAATTGTATTCTAAAAAGATTTGATTATTTGTTTATAATAGTTGACAATTATATAAAATAAGCAAGTATTACAATAAATAGGTTTAAATAGTTAAATTTGTTATGAATATAGTGTTATATTTATAATTAGTTAAATATGCAACAAATAGTTAAATAATTTTAAAATTTATAAAATAATAGACTTTATCCATAGACAGTTTACGACAAAATATTTAATATGTAATAATTATTGTCTGAAATAGTTAAATATGTTTTCAAATAGTAGACTATACCACATAAAACTAATATGCATTATATAATATGTATTTATGCTTCAAAAAAATATGACCATGTTTTAAAATAGCAAACTATATTTATATATAGTGAACTATGAATTATATAATATATAGTTATATACATAAAATAGCTAACTATCTTAAAAATAGTTAATTATTACAAATATTGTAAGATAATTAACTAAACACATTTTAAATTATTTTTATGTGTGTTTTGAAAAAAATTATACAGTAATTGGCATAAAATAGCTAAATATATTAGAAACTATAATTTTCAAAATGTAGTAGTCCAATTTATTTAAACATTTCAAATTAGTAAACTATGTGCAGTGATAGTTAACTATAAATTGTAATAATAATTTTTGTTAAAATGTTTATGTATAATTTATATAAATTTAAATAATCATATTATATGTATATATAATTGATATACAATATAAATAAAAATAAAATTATAAGTGGTCCTAAATTATCTAAAAGTAAAAATAGGAGAGAAGATAAAGTAAAGTACCATTTTATCTTTTATTATTGACAAAACAATAAGAGTAATTTTGTTACTTTTTATGGTGGATGTTAGATAACTAAATTTTTTTTCATAGATGTTACTTTATATATTTGGGTCCAAATATATATTATTAAACCAATTCACACATATGATTTAATATCTATGATATATTTACCATTTTGCACTATTGTAATACATATACTTGAATTCTGTTATAAATTTTGAAATGTTTTTATTTTTATGTTCCATATTTTATATTTTTGTCTTGGTATTTTATAGATAATTTCCCCATCAAGATTTGGTTCATTTTATTTTTATGTTACAATCATTTTATAGCATAAAAGATTTTTTTACTTTTATTTCTTTAATATTTATTTAAATTTTAATGTTAAATAATTTTGAGAAATAATTTTGAGTGACAAAAATTAAAATTAAAAAAATTAAATTTGACTATGTTTAAAATAATAAATTCCATTTTATTTTCAATCTTAATTAAAAAATATTTCTCTAATTTTTTTTACTATAAATATATAAGGAAGTATAATTGATAGTTATGTTTTTTCACCTTGACCAAAGAAATTACCTTTTTAACATTTTCTGGAGTTACTATATATACAGTCACATTATATTCAGAAAAACAATAAGATAGATTAAAATATTATAAGAATAGACATCACCATAAAAACTTTTATCACATTTGTTATCACTGTTATTTACATCATATCAGTTGTTTCTTGTCATACAACAACTGCTAATACTCTAGGTTATTTATTATTATACCCCACTATTTTATTACGTAGATGATCTAATTTCTCTTATATATATATATATGTTTAATAATTATTTTTAATGATATATAGGTTATGGAATTAATCGTCGATTATGCTATTTCGGCGAAGCATGTGGTGAAGGAGGGGAAGTAGGCTGCCTTAATTTTTGTGAAGAACGTGGATATGATGATGGTGAATGTGATCCAGATGAAGGATGTTGTTGTCAGATCTATACAAAAAGTATAAGTCCAAAATAATTTATCCAAATCTGATATTATGTGTGTTTAAGAATAACATAACTATTTTCATATGTCCACTAGACTTATATTTGAAAATTTAGAATGAAATGAATAAATTTACAGTTTCAAAGCTGTTCTAATTAAATTCGAGCAGTGGATTTTGAATTATGAAGAAATTTTTTTATAAATAAAAAATAAATAAACTTTAATAAGATATTTTGTAATTGTACATATCAAATCACAAAATACATTGTAGATAACTTTCTCCTTTAATGTTTTGGTGTTACAAAATTCTTACAATTTAAGAAGACATACAAATGTCTTGTTATTAGAAAATTCGGTCCTTCAAAATTTCTAATTAACAAGATCATGATACATGTTCAATCAGTTGGTCGAATTTTCACTAGCTTAATATATTTATTTAATTAAAGAAAATAAAAAAAAGAAAATAAGAAAAAGAATTAATTTTTACTAAAAAAAATTATACAATAACTGCTACTTTCAAAAGAAAAAGAAATTATACTATAAATTACTAATCTTAAAAGGAGTAATAATATAACAATATTTTTTTTAAAATTGTAATATACTCCATATGATTTTATTTAGTTGTCATTTTAGAGTTATGCACATAGATTAAAAACATATTAACTGTTATATTTTTAATATAAAAACATCATTAATAATCGACTTAAACACAGTTCAACCAATAGTAAAATAATATGCATAGTAAAAATAATTTTAAAAATAAAAACTAATAAAATATACATTGAAAAATGAAAAGGAGAATTATTTTGAAAAATAAAGAAATCTCTAAAACAACAACTATTCAAAAAGCGGAGAGAGTACTTCACATAAAAATTTTTAAAAAATAATTAGGAAATTATAAAATAGTCATCAATCCTTAAATAAATTCATATAATAAATTAATAATTCCACAATAATGATTAGAACTATGTTGATTACGTTGATTTTTAGTGATTTTTGATGTAAGAATGTACTGGATTTCGCTATGTTAATATGTTAATTATTATTTTATAAACTTTTGTTATTGTGTGTGAGGTTGTGTGTTGATAAATTTTAATTGTAGCGTAATTTTTTTTTCTGTTTTTTTTTAGTTTTAAAAATTTGAAATTTAAAATTTTTAAAATTTTCACTAAAATATATTTTTTCTATTTATCAATTATATATATATATATATTATACTAATAAACTTAAAAACAAATTATGGTATTTTTCTTCATTTAAAGGGATTGCATTCAGAATTTGAAGTAAAGTAATATAGAGATTTTCTTAATTGTTTTTATAGGTTTATCAGATTCTTTATGTATTAAATACATAACATAATTTTAATAATTTAACATAGATTTTAATCTAAATACAAATCACAATAGATTGACTAAAATTTTTTGATTTCAAATATTGTTTCATCCGTATATCACACGGATCATAATATACTATATATTAAAAGAGAAACATTTTGAGGACTTTTTGCTGAGTTGTCAATTTTTATTATCCATAATTCTTTTTTCATTAATTTAATCAGTTATCCAAGTTGCCAAACACATTCCTCTTTCTTATTTTGATTGTATTAATTTATTTTTAGAAAATTGAGAATCTTTACTAAATCAAAATTTCACCTATTTATTTGGTTAAAAATCAAATAGTTTCTATTATAATTTTAAACTATCATAATGTTAATAAATTTATATAAGTAAAAACAACACTGAAAAATAAAAATTTGAAATTCAAAAATTACGAATTATAGAAGGAGAAATATTTTAGGTCATTTTTGCTGATTTATCATTTTCAGATTTTTTTATTTATTTTAATTAAGTTATCTAAGTTGTCAAACACATTATTCGTACTTATTTTGATTGTATTAATTTATTTTTAAAAATTTGAAAATCTCTACTAGATCTAAATTTCTCCTATTTATTTGGTTAAAAATCAAATAATTTCTATTATGATTTTAAACTACCATTATATTAATAAATTTATATTAGTTAAAAATGTGAAAAATTCATCTCAATTTATAAAATTTTTTTTACCAACAAAAAAGATAAACGAAAATAAAAACATAAAACCAATTATTTTTTTCGTTCAGAAATAAAATAATCGATTAAATATAATTAAATTCAAATTAATTTATTTCAGTTAATAATTTCAACCAAACCTAATAATACAATAAAAATATAATTTTTCTTTTAGAATTATATAT
>KE155472.1:37243-49743 GCA_000411075.1 Sisymbrium irio
TGTATACACCGTAGTTATATTCTTTGTTTCGCTCTTCATATTTGGATTCCTATCGAATGATCCAGGACGTAATCCGGGACGTGAAGAATAAAAAAGAAAGGTTTTTTATTACTTTATTTAATTAGTGGAAATGCGCGAATTTTATTAGGATTTTATCTATTTCACATCATCCAAAAAGCGGAAGGGAAAGAGAGGGATTCGAACCCTCGGTACGATTAACTCGTACAATGGATTAGCAATCCAACGCTTTAGTCCACTCAGCCATCTCTCCTACTTCAAAAGGGATACTTATTAGATTCCATATAGACAAAAAAAGGCTTTAAAAAAACCTTCTCCGCTTTATTGTTAAAAAACCTTTCTTTTTTTTTTTGTATAGATTATTCTTTATATTACTTTAATATATATATTTTTTTTTTCATTTTCTATATTTTATTATATATATATATATAATTTATTTTTTATTATATAAATATATTTATCATATATTTATTTATAATTAATATATATATATATATTACTATTATATAACTTTTTTTATAGAACTTTCTCAGTAATTCTATTTACATAAAAAATGTAGATAAAGATTAGATAAAGAAAGGGCTCGAACTCGAAAGAGAAATAAATAAAATCACAAAAATAGAAATAGAGAATCCTTTTTTGATTTTGTCTCGTCCAAACACAAATAAAAGATCTTTTTTATTTTAATAGCCTGGCCTGGTCAGTCCCCAGCCGGGCCTTTTTTTGTTAAAGTTAAAAAGACCCATCCGATAGATTTTTAGACAAAAAAGATCTGAAAGAAAAAAAAAAGAATCCCGCTTTGACTAATTTGATTAAGTCTACGCTAGAATTTTCTAATTTTTTTTTTTTCAGATCCGATTACTTTGTTCGACAAAAGGTCAATTTATATACAATAATTGCATTGTAGCGGGTATAGTTTAGTGGTAAAAGTGTGATTCGTTCCTTTAACCCCTTTAATAGTTAAAGGGTCTCTCGGTTTGATTAATCTTCCGATCAAAAACTTTATTTCTTAAAAGGATTTAGTCCTTTACCTTTCAATGAAAGATTCAAGGAAGATTATAGATTCTCGTAATTTGTATCCAAAGACTCTAATTAATTGTCAATTTGGATTATGAAATTCCGAAACATAATTTTTGAATTGGATGACTATTTACAATTCAATAAGTATAACAAGAGGATCCATGGATAAAGCCAGAAAAGTTTCTTTCTAATCGTAACTAAATCTTCAGTTCTATTTTTTGTTTGGTATAGAAAAAATTGAAGCAAAATAGCTATTAAACGAGAACTTTGGTTTACTAAAGACATCGACATATTATATTGTTTTAGCTCGGTGGAAACAAAATACTTTTCCTAAGGATTCCGTTAAATAGAAATAAAGAACGAAGTAACTAGAAAGATTGTTCGAGTTCGCCTTTTCTATCTTCTAGAAGGATCATCTATAAAGCAAATTTTTCTGTGAAAGCATCCAGACGGAAAAAAAGCTAACATAGATGTTATGGGTCGAATTTTGATTTTGATTTCGTTCCCATCTTATTTTATTTGGGAATTTCTCCATCCATCATAAAGGAGCCGAATGAAACCAAAGTTTCATGTTCGGTTTTGAATTAGAGACGTTAAAAATATAAAACTGATCAATCGACGTCGACTAAAACCCTTAGCCTTCCAAGCTAACGATGCGGGTTCGATTCCCGCTACCCGCTCTAAATTCTAAATTGCCCCCTTTTATTAGATTATTAGAGACAATTTTCTCTATTAGAATTGTCTAATAGCAATTGTGTATTGAATTCACTTCAATACACAATTGCTAAAAAGATTTCGCACATTCTTTTTTTTAACAATTGGGAAGTCAAAAAAAAAGCGAAAAGCGTCCATTGTCTAATGGATAGGACATAGGTCTTCTAAACCTTTGGTATAGGTTCAAATCCTATTGGACGCAATATCAATATAGATATAAATATATTGATATTTATCTATTATTTCCATTAATTTCTATATATTATATAGAATATATTTTCATTCTATTTAGAAAAAAGATCAGAAAGAAATTGAATAAGAAAGAAATTCTGAATGCTTTAAGATTTAATCTTAAACAGATCTTAGTTATATACTTCTTTCTATTATATATATACTTAACACTTCTATTTTTAGAATTTCTTAAAAATTTAACTAAAGAATAAAAAAAGAATGATCCATAGAATAAAAAAAAGAATGATCCAGTTATTTTATTTTTTTTTTATAATTTCTCCTGAAGTAGAAAACGTTCCAGTTGCTCTTGAATACCTTCTTTCAAAAAGCTTTCTGCTTCAGCGGTTAATGTCTTGGTAGAGGCTATTATTTCTTGGAACTGAGGTTTATTTGTTTTTAAATAAGTGCGTAGCTGAACGAGAAATTTTCTTACTTGTCCAATTTCTAATCCATCCAGATAACCATTTGTTCCGGTATAAATGGTCATTATCTGTTCTTCCACTGTGAGAGGGGCTGATTGGGATTGTTTCAATAACTCACGCAATCGTTGACCTCTTGCCAATTGATTCTGAGTAGCTTTATCGAGATCAGAAGAAAATTGGGCAAAGGCTTCTAATTCAGCGAATTGAGCCAATTCCAATTTTAATTTTCCAGCTACCTGTTTCATAGCTTTAATTTGAGCGGCAGATCCTACTCTCGAGACAGAAATCCCTACATTAATAGCAGGTCTGATTCCAGCATTAAAGAGATCGGCGGATAAGAATATTTGTCCATCTGTAATGGAAATTACATTAGTAGGAATATAAGCTGAAACATCTCCTGACTGGGTCTCGACGATTGGTAAGGCAGTCATACTTCCTTCACCTAATTGAGAGCTTAATTTAGCGGCTCTTTCTAAAAGACGTGAATGTAAATAAAAAACATCTCCTGGATAAGCTTCACGCCCCGGCGGTCTTCGTAATAGAAGAGACATTTGTCGATAAGCTTGTGCTTGTTTGGAAAGATCATCATAAATGATTAAAGTGTGTTGTTCACGGTACATAAAATATTCAGCCAAGGCTGCTCCTGTATAAGGCGCGAGGTATTGTAACGTAGCTGGGGAATCGGCCGTTTCAGCTACCACAATAGTGTATTCCATTGCCCCTCGTTCCTGTAAACTAGTCACTACCTGAGCCACGGAAGAAGCTTTTTGACCAATAGCCACATAAACACATATTACATTTTGACCTTGTTGATTAAGAATTGTATCCGTGGCTACTGCTGTTTTACCGGTCTGTCTGTCACCAATAATTAATTCCCGCTGGCCGCGTCCTATAGGGATCATGGAATCAATAGCAATAAGTCCTGTTTGAAGAGGCTCATATACAGAACGTCTCGAAATAATACCTGGGGCAGGAGATTCAATTAACCGAGATTCAGAAGCTGAAATCTTACCTCGACCATCAATAGGGTTAGCCAAGGCGTTTATAACACGCCCCAAATAAGCCTCACTCACGGGTATCTGAGCAATTTTTCCCGTAGCTTTGACTGAACTTCCTTCTTGGATCATCAAACCGTCACCCATTAATACAACACCAACATTATTTGATTCTAAATTAAGGGCAATACCTATAGTACCCTCATCAAATTCTACTAATTCACCTGCCATTACTTCATCAAGACCATAAATACGAGCGATGCCATCGCCCACTTGAAGTACGGTACCGGTATTTACAATCGTCACTTCTCTATTATATTGCTCAATGCGTTCCCGGATAATATTACTAATTTCGTCGGCTCTAATGGTTACCATGAGTATTGTCCTAATTCTTTTTTGGAAGAAAAAAAATAATGCCTATCATAATCGTAAGGAAAGGACTAATCAGTTATTTCTTTCATCGTACCAAACATACCAATATTTGCATTAATAGTACGTAAATGTAACTCGTTACTCAAACAACTATTTAGGGTTCCTATAGCTCCCTGTAAAGCTTGTTGGAAAACCCGTTCACGGACTTGATTAATTGTTCTTTGTTGCTCAAAAAGAATGGTTTCGTTTTTGTAATTTTCTAATTGTTTCAAAGTCCTAGAAGTTGAATTAATCAAATTTACTTTTTCTCGTTCGATTTCAGAATATCCATTCACGCGAAACTGATCCGCCTCCGTTTCTACTTTACGCAGGCGAGCTCGGGCGTTTTCTAATTGTTGAATAGCTCCTTCACGTAGTTCTTCTGAATTTCGAATAGTATTTAATATCCTCTGCTTTCGGTTATCTAATAAATCATTTAATGAAAGTAGATTATCTTTCCATTCAGTAAAAAAACGTTCTATGATCCCTTCCCGAACCAAACATGAATCTTTCGATTCATTTGGCTCTCATGCTCACTTATTCCAATCATTTATCAATTATTTATGAGACTTTCATTTCCATATTTTTCATGTAATGAGCCTATCCTCTCCCGATTTTGTTGTATTCAATTCATATTCAATATATATTTCTATCGAAAAAGATGACCAATCCAAAACAAAAATATTCGGAGGATTCTTCTGACCAATAAAAAATCGATAATTGTCAGCAAAGTTGTTTCTTTTTTTCTTGAAATCCAAAGAATTCTTATTACTTTATACGTAGGTTATCAATTCTGCATTATACAAAAAGACTCCAAAATTTTTATCGACATGAGTGTTTTATATCGAAAAAAGTATAACTATTCTTTTTGAAAATCTTATTCATTTTTTAATTAGACTACATATAGTAGAAAGAGTACCATGTTGCATCTGAACTTCAAACGGTTTAGCTTTAACCATGTTAATTAATGGTCCCAAATTTTTGGTTGATAGAGAATCAAAGTAAAGTAGACTTACCAAAGAATAACGAAATGCTATGGTTCTAAAATATGATTTTTTTATTGAATTTTTGTATTCAGAAGTAATTCGCGGGATTAGGCACTCTTTCCTAGTTATAGTGCCACTGGGTGAATCCAGCCTATTCTTGAAATGAACAACTCACACACACTCCCTTTCCAAAAAAGATCAATACACCAAAGACTACACTTAGATTTATTGGATTTGTTGCTAAAATATCGGTATTAAACCCGAAACTCCCGGCGGATGGCCAGTGACCCAAGTAAACGAAAGAATCGGTTAAATTTTCCATATAATCTCCTCTTCTAGCTAAACTATAAAAAAGGACAGAGTCCTTTTTTTTTTTATTCTTTTTTTTTCAATAAAAAGAAAATTTCGTTTAATAATTTATAATTTAATTTACCTATTTGGATATTTGTAAACAGAATCAAAAACCTATTCTACTTAATCAAATGTATTTTCCAAAATTTTTAATTTTCAATAATAATAATGAGACTTAATTATAATTAAGCTAGAATTTGAGACCAAGTTTTATGTCAATTTTTAAAAATCTAAACCTCCTTTTTGCGCAACACTCCTTAAAAAAAGTTTCCATTAAACTAAAAGAATAAGGGGAAGGAAGAAAGCGAATCGATGTGCTAATTCCCCATCCTCAAATTAGTCCTTCCCAAGGGTTGTTGTTTCAATGAATAATTGTAGGAGTTAAATCTTGATAGAATTAAAAAAACTACGAAAAAAAAATTCAGAATTTTCTGATTTCTAGGATTAAACAAAAGGATTCGCAAATAAAAGCGCTAATGCTACAACCAGGCCATAAATTGTTAAAGCTTCCATAAAAGCCAAACTAAGCAATAAAGTACCTCGTATTTTTCCTTCGGCCTCAGGTTGTCTCGCGATACCTTCGACAGCTTGACCCGCAGCTGTACCTTGACCAACCCCAGGTCCAATAGAAGCAAGCCCAACAGCCAACCCAGCAGCAATAACCGAAGCAGCAGAAACCAGTGGATTCATGATAAGTTCCTCACACCAAAATAAAGAAATAGTTAATGATACAATCATCCAATGACTTAGGACTTAATTATAATTAAGTCATCGCTAAGATTCATCCAGCCAAAATAACCAAAAACTTGAATTGAAATAATATAATTCTATTATTGAATCATAAGAATTACTTTGATATTAGTTCCTATCCACGGGATTTTGAAAAATGCATAATATATATATATATACGACCGACTTTTTTATGCCATTTATTTTTTGTGAGCCATTCTTTTCTTTGAATTCTTCGTTCTTTTTTTGATCATTTTTTTCAGCCAATTCACAGATAAAAAGGAAGAACTTCTAATCAAATCCTTATCTAAATCGAAATTCACAAAAGTAGCGAGGCAGATTATATAGATCTTTAACTCATATATACCTAGTCAATATCAAATATCACATATACAAGTGTTTCTTACATAACGTAAACCAACTATTCTATAATTGGGCTAACCTAAAAATGAATATTTGAAAAAAAAATAGTTAATGATGACCCTCCATAGATTCACCTATATAAGCGGCAGCTAAAGTGGCAAAAATGAGAGCTTGAATCCCGCTTGTAAATAATCCAAGGAACATGACAGGTATAGGAACCACTAAAGGTACTAAAGAAACAAGAACAACAACTACTAATTCATCGGCTAATATATTTCCGAAAAGTCGAAAACTAAGCGATAGGGGTTTTGTAAAATCTTCTAAGATGTTAATGGGTAAAAGAATTGGAGTTGGTTGAATGTATTTACTGAAATACCCTAATCCTTTTTTGCTAAGACCCGCATAAAAATATGCTACTGATGTGAGTAAAGCTAAAGCAACCGTCGTATTTATATCATTCGTTGGTGCTGCTAACTCCCCTTGAGGTAACTGGATAATTTTCCACGGTAAAAGGGCTCCGGACCAGTTAGAAACAAAAATAAATAAAAACAGGGTTCCAATAAAGGGAACCCACGGACCGTATTCTTCTCCAATCTGGGTTTGACTCACGTCTCGAATGAATTCAAGGACAAATTCAAAGAAATTTTGGCCGCCAGTTGGAATAGTTTGTGGATTGCGAACCGCTAGAGCTGCGGAACCTAATAAGATAGCAATTACAACCCAAGAAGTAATAAGGACTTGCGCATGTACTTGGAACCCCCCTATTTGCCAATAGAAATGTTGGCCTACTTCTACACCAGATATCTCATATAACCCTTCTTTTATTAGTGTGTTGATGGAACATGATAAAACATTCATATTGCCCTCTGACAGAAATAAGAACTTAAAATTATTTTGATTCAAGACCGCCCCTTTTTTTTACTTATTTTCTTGAATTTTATATTTTAGTTTTGGATACCAACTAAACCAATCACACAATATCCCCAGTTTTTTATCTCTTTTTCTTTTGTATGATTCAGGAATAGTAACCGATTTTATAAATCGAAATACAGGTAGCCCCTCCCTCAAAAAAAATTGATTTCTTTATCTTATTATTAATCAAGAATTTTGTATATAGCTAGAACGACCCTCACAAATTGCGAATACTAATTTGTTAAGAATGAATCGAATTGAAGCTATAGCGTCATCATTTGCTGGAATAGAAATATCCGCAAGATCCGGATTACAATTTGTATCAATTAAAGAAATGGTTGGAATTCCCAAAGTTATACATTCTCGAAGAGCCGTATATTCTTCTTGCTGATCGATGATGATTACAATATCAGGCAATCCCGTCATATATTTAATCCCGCCTAGATATGTTTCCAAGCGAGATAATTGTCTCTTCAACACAGCTGCATCCCTTTTCGGAAGACGGTTGAATCCCTCTGTCTTTTGTTCAGTTCTCAAGTCCCTAAACTTATGAAGTCTTTTTTCTGTAGTGGACCAATTTGTTAACATGCCGCCGAGCCACTTTTTATTAACATAATGACACCGAGCCCTTATTGCAGCCCGCGACACTAAATCAGCTGCTTTATTTTTTGTCCCAACAATTAAGAATTGTTTTCCCCTACTTGCTGCATCAAAAACTAAATCACAAGCTTCTGATAAAAAACGAGCAGTTCTAGTCAGATTTATAATATGAATACCTTTACGCTTTGCAGAAATATAAGGTGCCATTCTAGGATTCCATTTCCTAGTACCATGTCCAAAATGAACTCCTGCTCTCATCATCTCTTCCAAATCGATGTTCCAATATCTTTTTGTCATTTCTTTTCACACTTAAAAGGGGGGTACCCCAAACTAAAATAAAAATTTGTTCCGATGGAACCTTCTCTTGTACCGGGGATGGCCGTTTATGCATGAGCCGGGCCATTATTTTGTATTCATTATTATCTTTATTTAGTGTTAACAAATTACCAAAGCAAATGACTACAGCAAACAACAAAAAATGAAATTAAAAATAGGAATCTGCTATTAGGAATTAGTCAATTCTAGAAAAGGCAGATTTTTAATTTAAATAGAAGAGTCACAAAATTCCCTGTGGTAAAATAAAATATCTCTCATATCTCCCTCGAATAAAGATAAATTCTTGGTTTTTTTTTCCAAAAGAATGTTGGTATGTTGCCGTGAACAATGCACCAATCCTTTGTTGAACCCGGTCCCGGCGGGGATCACCCCCCCTAGAACAACATTTTCTTTCAGGCCTTTCAACCAATCGATACGACCCCGAAGAGCAGCTTTTGCTAAAACTCGAGCAGTTTCTTGAAAACTTGCTTCGGATATAAAACTTTGAGTATTCAAAGATGCTCGAGTTATTCCTAATAAAACGGCTCGATAACAGATTGCTTCTTCTAAAGCACGCCCCGTTCGTTCTGCTCGTAACAATCCAATCAATTCTCCAGGTAAAAAAACATTAGACATTCCCTCTTCTGAAACCAAAACTTTTGATGTTATTTGACGTACAATAATTTCGATATGCCTATTATGAATTTGCACCCCCTGGGATCGATAAACCTTTTGAATCTTATTAACCAAAGAAATACGACTTTGCACTATAGTTAGCTCAGCACCAATCAAGAATCCCCACGGAATTCCAAGAATTCTTGTTATACACCTGTTCCAACCCTTAATCCGCTTTTCTAAGTTCAGCGATATTGAATTAATCGAGCGGACTTCTAACACCTGTTCTACTTTTGGAAGACCTTGTGTTATATCGCCGGATCTCGATTTTTCATATATAAATGTAACTAATGTATCCCCTTTGTAAAGAATTTCTCTATAATGCCCATGAACTTTTGCTCCCGGAGTAGCCAAATAGGGCTTAGCGGATCTTATTACTACAGAATCCCTTTGAACAATTAAAACTTGACCCGATTTTAGGTGTGGTTCTTTTTTGGCTATACATACATTTTCACAAAAAAATTGTCCAAGACTAATTATTGTGGACGTTTCCTCACAATAATTATTATTATAATTTTGATGAAGAAAATACCAATTCAATTTGAATGGATTCAAAACAACGTTACTGTATGGATCTAGATTAAAAATTCTTCCGTTTTCATCGATTAAATAAGAGTTAATTACTTGAAAAATATATTTGAAGTTATCAAGTTGCAAATATTTAATTACAGAGATCTGATTATAAGTTAGTAAAGGCAAAAATGAATAAAAATTCGAAATTTTAATGGCTGTTCCTAAGGGGCCCAACGAATTTTTAATTGTAATTAGAGGGTTTTTTTTTATTGATTGGTTTATCACATTGTGATATTTTACATGATTAAATGGACCGATTCTAAAACAATTAGAGGATGATAAAATTAACAAAGATTGGGATTCCTTATTTCTATTTAAGAACATACGAATAGTTCCGTGATTTTGTCTAAGCGATTGTTGAAGAATGCCAGCCTTGGGAGAAATCGAATAAAACGGATTCATGTAATCTGCAGAGATCAATCCCGAATCCGGCGGATTATTCCTTTTTCTTATATACGAAATATGGGATTTCACTAAGCCAATTCTTATGAAATCTCGAATCAAACCCTTTGTACTTACTTCAACAAAGAAAGCGCGGACCTCCTCAAGGGAAGAATTTTTTTTATCTTGGTCCCAATTCAAGACTAAACAAGTTCGAACCAATTGAATACTTGTGTCAGAAATTCCTCGAGTTGGCTTACCATTTCCATAAAGGATATAGTTGAAAACTCGAAGTTGAATATTATCTTTTTCCCGAAAGAGATCTTGTGGGAAGAGTGTTGCTAAATTTATACTGTCCGCTATCTCATAGGTGGCTACGGGCCGCACCAAAACAAAAAACTTTTTCTTGGTTGGTGTGATCCGTTGGACATAAATCCAATTTTTCAAATTTTTTGATTCTTTAGAGTTTGTTTTTCCCCTTCCTGGCGGTATCAAGATGCCACTGTGTCGGGATATCTTATCTGTCTTGTCCGGAAAATGGATATCCCCCGAAAATATTTTGAGTTCAATCCTTTTTTTTTTTCTCTCCACTCGGATCAACCCGCCAACTTGGCTTCTTATATTTAAAGTGATTCGTGTATCGACTCCAATGATACTATAGTTCTGTACCATTATGGCGGAGGATTCGGGTAAAATATGCACTTCCTCAGGAATGAAAAAAAAGCGATCTACTTTCATTTCGTATTTTGTCTTAAATTTTTGGACTCCTCGATACTCAATCATATCCTCTTTTTGGATGATTGAGTCCGCCTTTAGAGTTCCATATTTAAGAATTCCGGAACTCTTTCTTCTGTATCTAGGATCATCAAAAAAAGCAAAAATACTGTTTCTACGGAAAATACCATTTATGGGTATTTCAATCGAGATACCTGAATGCGGTATGAACTCTTTCTCTTGATCTTGAATCGATTGGAATGGAATGAGAAATCTATTTCTTCGCCTTTTTGCTAATAAATCCGAGTTCTCATGAAAAATAGCAGAATATATGAAATTAGAATGACTAGTACCTACGATTCCATTCAATTCTGAATAATTGGGAATCCCAGATTTTTTTTTATCAGAAAAATTCGAACTGAAAAATTTTTGGCTCACTTGATCATTATTCACTGAGAGGCTAGAAATAGATTTTCTTTCGACGGAAAGAAAGGGTATGTTCATTTGATCTTGATCTTTGTGGATCGAAAAAAGAATTAGACTAGATCCACATGAACCTCCTGATAATATCCATAAATGACTTGTTTTTGGTAAGAGATGAACATTACTATATGTAAATTCGGGTGCATGGGATACATCAGTACTCCAATGCATTTCGCCCTCGGAGTCAGAATAAATATATTTTCTAACCCTCTCTTTAAAATGAAAAGTGTATGTTCCCTCGCGAATCTCAGCAATCACTTGTTCTGATTCCACATATTGATCATTTTGAACTAAAAGAAAACTTTTTGGTGGAATAGTCACGCTATGTATAATATCTTCGCTCTCAATAATTACAGATAAGTCTATATAACATAGAAAGGCAGGATGCCCGTGACGTGTACGTGTAGGATGAACCAAATCCTCATTGAATTTGATTTTTCCATTATAAGGGGCTCGTACATGTTCGGCAGTACCTCCTGTAAATACTCCGCCGGTATGAAAAGTTCTTAATGTTAGTTGAGTCCCCGGTTCGCCAATAGATTGACCCGCAATAATACCTACAGCTTCCCCCAATTCAACTAGGTCACCATGAGTAGGACTCCGACCATAACATAATCGACAGATCCAAGATGTACTCCGACAAGTAAAGGGAGTTCGAATAGATATTGATTGTGTTCCAAAGGTTATGAATCGATTGACAAGTCCAATCCCAAGATCTTGATTTCGAAAGGCGACACATCGGGAACCTATATATATATCGTCTGCTAAGACACGACCAATTAACGTTTGGATAAAAATTCTTTCTGACATCATCCGACTTTTATTTCGAGGACTCACAGAAATCCCTCGGATAGTGCCACAATCTGTTCTACGTACAACAATATGTTGAACTACTTCAACAAGTCGGCGCGTAAGATATCCAGCATCTGATGTGCGTACCGCAGTATCTACAACTCCTTTACGGGCTCCATAGCAAGAAATAATATATTCTGTTAAAGACAGTCCTTCGCGTAAATTGCTTTGAATAGGTAAATCAATCATTTGTCCTTGGGGATCCGACATTAATCCTCTCATACCTACTAATTGATGTACTTGAGATGCATTTCCTCTAGCTCCTGAAAAAGACATCATATGGACTGGATTGAAAGGGTCCGTCATCCTAAAATTAGGATTCATTTCTTGTCGCAAATATTCACTTGTAGCATACCATATCTCAATAGATTGGCGTAATTTTTCTACCGCATGTACATTCCCATAATGATGGTGTTTTTCCAAAATCAAACTTTGTTGTTCAGCATCTTGGACAAGCCAGCCCTTAGAAGGTATCGTTAAAAGATCATCAATTCCTAATGAAATGGATGTAGCAGTGGCTTGCTGGAAACCCAGAGTCTTTACTTGATCTAGGATGTGTGATGTATATGCCATCCCGAAGTGATCTATTAATCGGCTAATAAGTCGTTTAATAGCAGTTCCATCTATCACTTTATTGTGAAATACCAGATTGGCCCGTTCCGCCATAAGTACCTCCATATTCTGCTGAATGGGATTCGACAATGAGTTTGAGTCAATGATTGCAAAACTTCCTTTTCTCGATCTTGATTTGCGTA
>KE155472.1:54743-59743 GCA_000411075.1 Sisymbrium irio
TGAACGATTTGTGTCAATGGATTAGTTCGATCCAAAACTTGAGATAATGGGTGTAATCCGAAAAAGGATTCATAAGTAGTTGTTAGCGGAGTTGAAGTTACCAAATTCTGAGGAGTAGGTATCAATTTATGCCTAATTGCTCCGCCTATAGTTCCCTTAACTACATTTTCTAAACGAGCCAGAGCCAACCCGAGCTGGTCTTGTAAAAGATCCGCTACAGAGCGAATACGTTTATTTTTCAAATGATTCATATCATCAAGTGTACCCATTCCAAATTTCATCCCAATCAAATGATCGGCAGCTGCTAATATATCTCGTGGTAACAAAAATATATTGTTCTGAGGTATATTAAGATTAAGTCTCCAGTTAATATTTCGGCGACCAATCCTTCCCAATTCACACCTTTGGTGAAAGAATTTTTTTTGTAATTCCTTACATAAGGATTCAGAAAATATTGGATCCCCACCTACACAAGAAAATTGTTGATAAAACTCCAAAATAGCATTTTCTTTTGACCCAATTTTTTTTTTCTCCTTATCGGTCAAGAAAGATAAGAAAATTTCAGGGTAGCAAACATTCTCTAGAATTTCTCTTAGATTCGAACCCATAGCTGATGATAGAACTAGAATAGATATTTTCTGTTTCCTACTCACACGAGCCCATATTCTTGCTTTTTTATCAATCTCTAATTCTAGCCTGCCCCCCCAATCTGATATTATGGTGCCGGTATAGACCGAAATCCCGTTATGATCCAATTCTGACTGGTAATAGATACCAGGACTTTGTAATATTTGATTGATCACAACTCTGTATATTCCGTTTACTATAGAAGTTCCAAGGGAATTCATTAAAGGAATGTTTCCAATAAAAATTCTTTGTTCTTGCATATTCCTACTGGTTTTCCAAATTAATCCCGCGGATACATATAATTCAGAAGAATATGTAAGTGATTCATAGACAGCATCTCGTTCTTTTATCAGAGGTTCTACCAATTGATATGTTTCCACAAATAATTGAAATTCAATTTCGTGATCTATATCTTCAATTTTTGGAAATTTAGAAAGTTCTTCTATTAAACCCTGATCAATAAATCGATAAAACCCTTCAAATTGTATCTGATTAAATCCGGGTATTGTAGATGTTCCCTCTTTACCATCCCCGAGCATCTTTTTTGAATTTCCCATTTATCCGTTTATTGAAAAAATCCCATCCCATCTCTCATTCTTCACCGAATCATATCCATAGAATTCGATCTAGCAATAATGGAATTTCTATTCTGTTTACTGAATCACATGAAATTTTATCCAACTCCAAGATATATGGAATGTATGAAATACGTATGAACGGAGACTCGATTCAATTGGAATTTTTTTATAAGAAAGAGATCCAAATGGAACAGAATTGAGAAATACCACTGGAACTTATGGAGTTTTGTAAAGACTAGAAAAAAAGTAATTTCATTTTCACCTATGATATTACATATTCCAATTCGATTGCATACCATAAAAAACTGTATTCATGATTGGATCTGTTCGAGCAGATAAACATATAATAAATAGAAAACTTCTTTTTTAACCACTTTACTTTTTCATGTATTTTTATTTCATTGTTCAAAAAAATATTTGCAGAAAAAAGATTGATTTTTACCTATTTTGAATAGAATATTTAGAATATCATTGAATTGAAGTAGGTAAGAAAACGTGGGTTTTTTTATTTATTAATTTTTATTATTATTAAAATAAAAAAGAATGCACAGATATATATAATATATGTCTCTTTTTCTTCTTTTATTGTGGTACAGTTCTATTTTTGACAGCACATGCTGTGCTCTACAAAAAATTCAATTTTCTTTTCAATGTATTCAATGAAAAATTAAAATACAAAAGTTTATTGAGAATTACCCTTCAAAAGCATCCCTAGAGAGATAAAATACCCCATTATAGAGCTATAGCTTATAAACAACGTAACGTATGTTCTGATTCTGGGGTTTACATATACTCATCATTACTGTTATAATTGAAATTGAAGAAGATTTCTTTTTAATTGAAAAAACTTAATATAGATTTAGTTATAAATCTATTTCTAATGATTTTCTTATATTATTAGAAATAAAAAAATGTAGATTTGAATTCAAAAAAGGTCATGAATTTACAGTCAATAGTTAATGGTTCTGATTTGTACTAGATTTTATATTTTGTGACTGAATTTTGTGACTGAAAATCTATATTTTTTTTAGGAGTTGAAAAAAACAAAAAGAGAAACTTTGAATCTAGTTTCTATCGTTTTGGCGGCATGGCCGAGTGGTAAGGCGGGGGACTGCAAATCCTTTTTCCCCAGTTCAAATCCGGGTGCCGCCTCAACAACAGACTTGAAATCTCCTGTTATAAAACTATAACAAACGTAGGAAAAGACTCTTGATACTTTCTTTTCGTGATTCTAAGCCCCCTGGCTCTCGAGGTTCTATTCTCTAACCTAAAGTTTTTCCTATCAGATTCGAGGAAAACTAAAAGGAGTGGAGGGAAATCTATTAGATTGGATAGGCAGAGAGGGAATTAAATTAATAGTTTTGGAAAGGATTTAAGATACTTTAGATACAGACTCATGAAAGTCTCGGAATGCTCAGATATTGAATCAATATTAGATGAAGACTTGACTTTCGTTTTACTTCCAAAAATAAAAAACGATAAAAGAAAGAAAACATATTATTCTTTCTACATGTGAGTCAGATTCCTTGGATACTTCGAAAAGTGTCTGTTTACTTGTGTTTACATCTTGTCGATTCTACTAGAAATTCTATAATTAAGAATAACTCATTATAAGATAAGTGATTTTTTTGAGTAGTTCATCAATGGTGACCAAATACCTCTCCCTTTTTTTGACTCTGCACCAGTGATTTCACTATTATTAGTGAACAATAATGGAAAAGTTTCTTCATATTCATAGAAATAGGGGACAGAATTCACATGGATATAGTAAGTCTCGCATGGGCTGGTTTAATGGTAGTTTTTACATTTTCCCTCTCTCTCGTAGTGTGGGGAAGAAGTGGACTCTAGAAGTACTCCTAATTGCGATAATAATCAAACTCTATCAGCCTGTATCAATTGTTTTAGTTTTCTAGACCGGCCGGCAATTTTTTTAAGATTTTTTTTAGAAATTGGATTTATGTTTTGTTTTATTGACTCATTTTATATTTTTATATCAGGGTTTACACCGTTAACCATTCATGGGGTAACCCCTTTTCGAAATCTCAAGAAGTTTCCATCGAATTCGGATTATCCGTATTAAATGGATCAAACAAATAAATGAAATTGAGAAAGTATGTACATACATTTCATATTCTATTTCATTTATATTTACTTTACATTTATAAATAAAAAGAGAGATATGGGTGGATTCCTTTATATTAAGAGATTTCACTTGTATCTTTATACATTACAATAACCATAATGGCTAGTACGGTAGAAAGAGGTCTCTTTCTACCATACTAGCGGGCCCCTTAGGATACTACTGAGTCTAATGCATTCCTTTCATTTAAGACGAGAAATTGACATCCTTTTTTTTTTCATTGATAGTCAAATTGTATTCAAATTAATTATTTTGACTAACCGTTTTTACGTAAATTATAAGCAAAAAAGCAGTAGGAACGAGAATGAAGAGTGCAGTAGCAATAAATGCAAGAATATTGACTTCCATAATTTAATCGTTTATTATTTATTTTTTTTCTTTGGAATATCTCGGGATTTAATCCCATAGAGATGAGAAATCTTTCGCTTGTAAACTCACTCAGATGAATTAGATTTCGATGATATCGAATGAAAGAAATATCATGAATAACAATATCGGAGCTATAAAATCGATTCATCGTCAAGAATTTAATAGTATAACATAGGAAGATCTTTTATCCACACCGAATACATAATGAGATTCCTGATCCAATCAAAAAATATTTATTTATGATTCTTTTTCCCCGCTTTCGTTTCTACAACCTAGTACTTTACTTTCCTTTCCTTGTACAATCATCTAATGAAATATCATAAAAAACCTTTTCTACTTCGATTGTTTACAAAAATAGTTTCTAAAGAACCTTAAATAAACAATAGAAATCAAATAGAGAAAACAAGTACGAAATTTCAATTCGAAATTTAACAAATTTTGTAAGGATCTATGATATTTTTGGAAAACAAAGGGAATGTGATAAAGACGAGTCCCGGTAAAAAAACTAAAATATTCTAAAAAATTAACTATTTAAATTTTCTTACGAGTTTTTCTTCGACATCGACTCTAATCGTTAAAAAGAGCATATTCATTAGGGAAGACTAATTTTATCTTTATTTTTTAAATATCCTCTTTCCTTGGTTGGATTCGAACTATTTTCACTTCCTTGACTTCATAGAAACAAAAGTATATATAGGTACTCTTGGCAAACGTATTATACGCTATCCTATTTCATTTTCCTACACGAGTTTTAATTGACAAAAAGAAGAAACCCCGTACAGTATCTGGTTCTTGAAGTGTTGAATGCTCTCAATAATTCTAATTATACTATATTACATATGGCTCTCTACCATCAATTGGTGCTATGGAAATACCCTTTTCTTTTGCTTGATGAAAAAAGAAAACTAAAATAACAAGATAACGGAAACCATTTTGATCCCCTTGCCCAGAAACAAAAAGGGGAGTTTATGTCTTTTTTTTTTATTGAATACGCCGGGACTGACGGGGCTCGAACCCGCAGCTTCCGCCTTGACAGGGCGGTGCTCTGACCAATTGAACTACAATCCCATGGAAATCAAGTGGGTAGCTTACATATTCCTTCTTATGATTTCATTTTAATCATTTCAATTTTAGATTCAAATTAGTGTTTTGTAACAAAGAAAGTCACAAGTGATATATTGATATCTATATGGATATCACTTTAGTGATAGCAAGACAGATTGCTGGTAATCCTTGCATTATTATCAAATCGATTGATAATCTATTTTTTATTGTAATTTTTATTG
>KE155472.1:64743-67243 GCA_000411075.1 Sisymbrium irio
CTGGCTCGGCTATACTATCCAGCCGAGCCATTCTCCTTTTTTATGATGCTAAGAAGTAAAAAAAGCCAATAAAGAAAAAAATCTATTCATCCAACAAAAGGAGAGAGAGGGATTCGAACCCTCGATAGTTATTTTTTATGAACTATACCGGTTTTCAAGACCGGAGCCATCAACCACTCGGCCATCTCTCCGAAAGATAATTTCTATTTTATCTTTTTTTTCGCCAAATAGAACATAGCTCGATGAGTTAATACGATCACTATGTAGAAAAAGATATAGGGTGTGACTTTCTTTATAAGTTTATCAATCTGTCTATATAAATAAATGAGATACACGATCCAGTATACCCATTTGTGAAGTAAAAAAGAACCTTTAACTTCATGTCCGAATAGAATAAAAGTGGTAAAAAGAAGTTGGAAATAAGTCATCTCGAATCAACGGATTCATGATAAAATCCTTTTATTTATTAAAATTTTTTAATGGGTAAGAGGATTAAATGGTGTATATTCTTGTTAATAGCTTGGAGGATTAAAAACATGACTATTGCTTTTCAATTGGCTGTTTTTGCATTAATTATTACTTCATCAATCTTACTGATTAGTGTACCCGTTGTATTTGCGTCTCCTGATGGGTGGTCGAGTAACAAAAATGTTGTATTTTCTGGTACATCTTTATGGATTGGATTAGTCTTCTTGGTGGGTATCCTTAATTCTCTTATCTCTTGAATTCATTCGTTGCAGATCCAAAAATGAGATGACCCCTCCCATTCCACGAATTACACATTGAAATTCAATATAAGTCCATAAAATGCAAATAAAGAAAAAAATTAGAGGGGGGGTCGAACTTCTGGAACTTGAGTGAAATATGAATAAAATATTAATAAATAAATAGCAATTTACTAACTATAACTATGAAATAGTAATAAATAATTAAATAAAAAAAAACGAATCAAAAATTGATATCTGATATCAATATAGAATATAATATTTTATAGAAATAGAGAATAATCTATTATTGAATATGGAATTCAATATATAGATATAGAATAAATAGATTATTAATATATAATATAAATATATATATTTATATATATTAATAGAATTGTTAATTGAACTTATTTGGTAGTAGAATTTGATGAAATGATCCCAAACCAAAGAGTGTATCTCGTATAGCTTTGAACAAATATTATCCATAAATTTCTTATCAAGAAGGCAAAAAAATGCGGATATAGTCGAATGGTAAAATTTCTCTTTGCCAAGGAGAAGACGCGGGTTCGATTCCCGCTATCCGCCCAAAGATAAATGGATTCAAAAAGATAAAAGATTCGGTATAGTTGACCGGGAAATATAGTAATTTTTCCCTCGCGTCCCAAAAGACAAGTATTAATTAATGACTAGTTTAGTTAATAGAATCAAACTTACATTTGTTGAAAAAAAAAATGTTGCGGAGACAGGATTTGAACCCGTGACCTCAAGGTTATGAGCCTTGCGAGCTACCAAACTGCTCTACCCCGCGATGAAACAAAAAAACTTGGACTAAACTCTAATAAACAAAGACGAATTGAATGCGCCCCTATTCCATATCTGTACAAATAGAATAGCCTATTTAGACAGAATGGTAAAGGGGCCTCGTCGAGCATAGAAAAAAGTAGAAAAATTAAAGGATACTTAAATCTTTACCAGCTTGATCTTGTTGCCCCTGGCAACAAACATGCATGAACCATTTCCCGAAGGATGTGTCCAGATAGTCCAAAGTCTCGATAGTTAGCTCTCGGTCTTCCGGTCGAAAAGCAACGTCGATGAAGACGTGTAGGTGCACTATTACGCGGTGGGGATTGTAATTTTCCATGAATTTTCCACTTCTCACTTAGCGACGGAATCTGACTTATTTCCTTTTTTGAGGATCGACGAATCAAATGATATTTTTGTTCCAATTTTTGCCTCTTCTTCTCCCTATAAATCAAACTTTTCTTTGCCATAATGCTTAAGTTCCTCTTATTATCAATGATAATGATACAAATCGGATCCTAGATGTAGAAATAAATATAAGAGTGCATACCTATATTTTTTTTATTAAAAAAAAATATATATATTATTGCGGATAGAATACATAAATAATTAACCGAATTTGCCCGATGTGGAGGCAATCAAGAAAGCCGCATAAGTGAATATATAACCTACAGAAAAGTGAGCTAATCCAACCAATCTTGCTTGCACAATTGAAAGAGCTACTGGTTTATCTTTCCATCGAATCAAATTTGCCAAAGGTGTACGTTCATGAGCCCATGCTAAAGTTTCAATCAATTCCTGCCAATAACCACGCCAGGAAATTAAGAACATAAATCCAGTAGCCCAAACAAGATGCCCAAATAAGAACATCCATGCCCAGACTGATAAACTATTCATACCAAACGGGTTATATCCATTGATAAGTTGTGAAGAGTTTAACCATAGATAATCTCTTAACCATCCCATCAAATAAGTGGAAGATTCATTAAACT
>KE155472.1:72243-81628 GCA_000411075.1 Sisymbrium irio
ATAGGCGGGTCAATTCCCTCCCTGAGAACCGTACTTGAGAGTTTCCTACCTCATACGGCTCGACAACCAACTCTTTTGTTTTGGTGTACCAGTTTTTTAACTTTAACCTACTTTAACTTTATATCTACTTGAATGTCTAATTGAATGAGATTTATTATAGATATTCATTCGGTTTTTCTTGGATTAAACAAAAGAGAGTAATTACATGAGTTTCAAACTTTCATTTTGATTTAATTAATATATTAATTAATCTAATAAGTTTTATCTTTTCTCCTACCTTCAGAAAAAAAGGCATGTCCACTGTTATTAGATATTAGAATTTTCTGAAAGGTAACTATCCCGCTTTCATATAAAAATTTATATAGAATCTTTGAAAAAGACTTTTTTTCATACTTCATAAAAAAGAAAAAGACTTACTGTCTTTAGGATCTGATGCTACACCGCTGCTCAATACCTTAGGGGATCCGCTCTATTACATAAGTAGATTCCTAAGATTTATCTCATATTATGATATAAATAAACAGCTCTTGTTGTATCGGTCCAAAACCTTTCGAATTGATCTTTACGGTGCTTCCTCTATCAATTAAATCTTTTTTTATCCATAGAAAAGAAAGTATTTAGGCATATCTAGTCTTCACTTCATATTTCGATCCATGAAGTTTATTTATTTGCTACAGCTGATAAAAAATCGTTTTGGACGATGCTTATGTAGAAAGCCCTTTTTTTTGTTTCTAGTATTTCATTGACTAGCTGTTCGTTCGTTTTTTCTATAGTGGAGATAGTCGCACGTAATGACAGATCACAGCCATATTATTAAAAGCTTGTGGTAAAAAGGGGTTTCGTTCTAATGCCCGAAAATAATATTCTAAAGCTTTGGTATGTTCCCCATTACTTGTGTGGATAAGGCCTATATTATAGAGTATATAACTTCGATCATAGGGGTCAATTTCTAGTCGCATAGCTTCATAATAATTCTGTAATGCTTCCGCATAATTTCCTTCAGATTGAGCCGACATCCGTTACGGTCGTTATTCGATTTAACGAATTCTCCGTTTCAGAACCGTATGTGAGATTTTCATCTCATACGGCTCCTCCTTTAGGTGCATAATGAAAATAATAAATATATGGAAAAATTTGATGTCATTATGAACTAAGCGGGGCTAATGTTTTTACAAGAAATCCCTAGCCAACCTTCTTGTAAAAGATCTTTTCTTACTACCAAGTGGATTCATACTAGATAAAAATAAAAAAGGAAACTCTAACAATTTCTTTGTTCTCAACGCCCCTAAATTTCCAGGAATTAGTCACTTCAACAGTCTTCAATGGTTATACGGGTATCCAAAGTACGGACGAGATGGATGTTTATTGTTCCAACCATTTTAATTAGTCCCAATCCAAAAGAAGACGAAGAAAGAAAAGGAATCATTTTGAAGAAAGTTTTCGTGTTGTTGATTTCTCGGCGTAGTGCTTCTTCCCCTGTGCCTCCTATTCGTATATTGTATTAGTATTGATTTGTAATACGGGAACCATAGGTAAAAACCTTTTGCTCAATACTAGAATTCACAATTGAAGCATCTAAGGCTGCATTAATCGTGGATACATGACAGAAGGGATTGCTTTTTTATATTATAAACTTCACCTTCAAAAGCGGAGATTTTTTTCAATACTCGTTTTTTTCTATTCCAAATCGGTGAGAAATAAAAAAAATAATGATAATCAAATCGCACCATCTCTGTAATAAGTAAATGCCTCTTTTTCTCCGGAAGTTGTCGGAATGACTCGTAATAAGATATCGGCTACAATTGTAAAGGTTTTATCAATAAAATTTCCATTTATACGCGATCTTGGCATAGGTAGTAATCCATTCTATAACTCTTTTTATTTCCTTTACCTTTTCTTTTGTGAGAAAATTTTCTCACAAACAAAGGAATTTTATAGTACGAACTAACATAAAAGCGGACTCGTTTTTTATAAAAAAAGATTCTATCTACTTCCAATTTTTCCGGTCAAAAAAGGTATCTATTAACCATAATCTAAAAAACAATGAATAACTCGCTATTCACCCAGGTACTCAGTCATAATCCTGATGTCGGAGAGATGGCCGAGTGGTTGAAGGCGTAACATTGGAACTGTTATGTAGACTTTTGTTTACCGAGGGTTCGAATCCCTCTCTTTCCGTACTTTCAACTAAATCACCAATCTTACGTGATTGACCACAATGTATCAAATAAAATAAAAAAGAATAGATATAAAATCTACATTTCTTTGATATGTAAAATGCTGGGAAGAGCAAACAAGGGATCCAAACCTCCCTACCAATCTATGATACATGAATAGGAAAAAGATTCCCCGACAAAATCCCTTACCTTGTGCCTTTTTATTTTTAATCAAAAAAGAGGGGGGAGTTGTCCGAACTCTTGTTTTTAGTTATTTTTTTTATTTAACTTAGGTTTTTTAAGTCTGTCGAGAGTAATATTCTACGACAAGCAATTCATTTATTTTCAAACCGACGCATTTCCTATCTATTATTTGATTAACTAACCCTTCATATTGGAATGTGTGGAGAGTCAGATGGTTTGGCAATTCCTCGGGGGCACATGACTCAAGAAGATTTTGAACCAAAGTTCTAGAGTTTTGTTCATCCTTCACTGTAATAATATCTCGGGGTTTGCAGCGATAACTTGGTATATCAACTATATGACCATTAACTAAAATATGTCCATGGTTAACTAATTGGCGCGCTTGAGGAATAGTCAAAGCCATACCCAACCGAAAAAGGATGTTATCCAAACGCATTTCAAGTAATTGTAATAAAACTTGACCCGTTGACCCCTTGGCTTTTCCGGCGATACGAACATATTTAAGTAATTGGCGTTCTGTAAGACCATAATGAAAACGCAATTTTTGTTTTTCTTCTAAACGAATACGATATTGAGATTTTTTTCCGGAGCGTGATTGGTTTCTAAGATCGCTTCCTGCCCTAGGCCTTTTACTAGTTAGTCCCGGTAAAGCCCCCAGACGGCGTATTTTTTTAAAACGAGGCCCTCGGTAACGTGACATAAAAACTCCTTTTTTTATTGAAATTGTACAAAACTAAACAAAATTAAAACTGAACTAAATGATAATGATAAATGATGTAAAATCCACTCCAATAAACTATTGGAATACAAAGAGTCAGAAGATATATTCTCTCAATATACAGATTTTTTTTATTGTATATACAATATATATAAATCAATAAATCACAAAAATTTTCCTTTATTTTCTTGATTTATTTTGCAAAGATCTAACCTTTTTACCCAATATATATTTCTATATGGAAGTTTAGATGACATAATATAAATGGCGTGGTAACTCTTGGAAAAAGGTGAAAGAAGTCTTTTCAATCTTCTTTGATTTTGAAAATACATTAAAAATAATGTAAAAAAACGAAAAACTCTGGAAAAGCCGGCTATCGGAATCGAACCGATGACCATCGCATTACAAATGCGATGCTCTAACCTCTGAGCTAAGCGGGCTCAAATAAAATAGTGCATACAAATTCACTAAACTACTAGATCGTATCAATTAACTATTCTATTCATATTTTTACTTATCTATTTAGAATTCATCATATTCTAGATATTCTAGAACAGAATATAGCTCAAATAAATAGTGACTATCGCTAAATAAATAAAACATAACCTTAATAAATTAATAGAATATAGCAATATATCGACTTTCTAATTTTGATTTCATGAGTTTCTAAATAAGAAAATTAGACCGGAAAGCTTTTTTTTAAGTTAAATGATATCTGATTTGAAATTCTTGTTTTTTTGTTCTAACCTCATGCTATTATTATTATTTTATACTTTTTGTCTTTTTATTTTATTTTTATAATTATTCGAATTATAAGTCTACTTCGTAAATTTATAATATTTTTCCATTGCACATTGTAGAATTCTAAGTTTCAATAATGATCATAAATTTCTTTTCATGGAAGTAAAAAAAAACACACGAATCGACCGTTCGACTATTTCTTCAAATTTAAGATAACGATGAGAAAAGGAAGAACATATATATGTTCTCTAATATATAACCATATTGAATTGCAAATACAAAAATGATAGAATCTTTGTTGATTAGACTAAATAAATATGGATGGGGCTAAAAAAAAATGAAAGAAGATACCAAAGAAATAAAAAAAGTATCTATATGTAATGAATGCCAAGGTTTCGGCATAAGAAAAAGTGGAAAGACATCATAATGAGATCCTAATCTCAAAGCAAAAAGGGGGATATGGCGGAATTGGTAGACGCTACGGACTTAATTGGATTGAGCCTTGGTATGGAAACCTACTAAGTGATAACTTTCAAATTCAGAGAAACCCTGGAATTAACAATGGGCAATCCTGAGCCAAATCCTGGGTTACGCGAACAAACCAGAGTTTAGAAAGCGGGATAGGTGCAGAGACTCAATGGAAGCTGTTCTAACAAATGGAGTTCACTACCTTGTGTTGATCAAATGATTCACTTCATAGTCTGATAGATCCTTGGTTGAACTTATTAATCGGACGAGAATAAAGATAGAGTCCCATTCTACATGTCAATACTGACAACAATGAAATTTATAGTAAGATGAAAATCCGTTGACTTTTAAAATCGTGAGGGTTCAAGTCCCTCTATCCCCAACCCTACTCCCCAAAAAAGTCTGTTTGACACCTTACCCTTTTTTAATTATTCAAGAATTCATTATCTTTTTTCATTCATCCGACGCTTTTACAAACTATAATTTGTTTTCTTATTATATAAAAGTCTTGTGGGATATATCATACACGTACAAATGAGAAAGAAATATTGATTTGAATTATTTAGAATCTATATCATTTTTCATTTACTACTTTTGCGGTTCTTTTAATTGACATAGACCTAAGTCATCTAGTAAAATGAGGATGATACTTCGTTAATGGCCGGGATAGCTGAGTTGGTAGAACAGAGGACTCGAAATCCTCAATGGATACTTCGATACGGGATAACTGAATTGGTAGAACAGAGGACTCTAAATCCTCAATGGATACTTCGATAATGGCCGGGATAGCTCAGTTGGTAGAACAGAGGACTCTAAATCCTCAATGGCCGGGATAGCTCAGTTGGTAGAGCAGAGGACTGAAAATCCTCGTGTCACCAGTTCAAATCTGGTTCTTGGCATAGGATTTATTAATTTTGATAAGTTTCTAGTCTTCAAATTAAACGTATCTTTAGTAAAAAAAGTGCAATCATCCTTTATCCTCCTCTCTTTTTTTGTTCATGTTGTGGATCCATCCGTTCAAAAAGAATGGATAAGACTTTATACGTAATACATATTCGAAAAGAAAGTTCTGTTTGAAAGAATCAAACAAAACAAGTAAAAAAAAAGATCTATATCTATAGTATCTATCGTTGAAGGGCAAAAATACCCCCAAGATTCATTAGATACAATAGAAATAGAATTGTACCCCCCCCCCATTTATTGTATTGCTTTCCGAGCTTATTTATTGATTCCCAGTTATGTAACTAAAGTTGACTAAGTTATGTGCGCGATACAAAGTTCATAATGCAGAACTCTTTTTTTTTTTTTAGTTGATCCTATTGGCTCGGCTTTTAGGAAAAAAAGTATCTTTCAAATTGGAGATCAAGCTATCTATAATACTATGCATGAGACCTTAATTCTTATGTTTGTTTGATCTAAAAAAGAATAGAATTCAAAATATTCCGCGAAGGTCCGTAGTTGTAGAAGCTAAGACTCATTTTTTATGATTCAATAAGCATCTTGTATTTCATAAAAATTGGGGGCAATATAATCCTTACGTAAAGGCCACCCTATCCAACTTTCGGGCATTAAGATCCGTTTCAGCCGCGGATGGCTATCATAAGTGATTCCTAACATATCATAAGATTCCCGTTCTTGAAAATCCGTACTTTTCCAAACCCAGAAAACAGATGGAATTCTGGGATTACTCCTGTGAGTAAATACTTTTATGCAGACTTCTTCCGCTTGATTGACACCATATTCGATTCTCGTAAGATGATACACACTGGCTAAGAGGCCACCTGGTGCCACATCATAGGCACATTGGGAACGTAAATAATTGTAACCATATACATATAAAATTACAGCAATAGAATGCCAATCTTCGGGCTTTATTTGTAAAGTCTCTATTCCTTGGTAATCGAAGCCCAACGATCTATGAACCAGCCCGCGTTTGGCTAGCCAAACGGACAAAGTGCCCTGCATCTTTTTTATTTCCCCCACACCTTTTTTATATAAAATTAAGTATTTCACATTTACCAGGAGTTCTAATTTATGAAGATTTTTTTCTTATTCTCTAAAATCCTCCCTAATTCACTAATTCGTGAGAAGATACTGGACTTTTGTATTTAAAAAATGTTTCAGTAGAGATCTCTGAAGTAGATGATGGTGGATATAGTAATTCTTGATCATAATTTCCAGTATGCGTACTGCGTACAACAAAAAACTTGTGATTGGTAGTAAAACACCGATTACCCCGTTGAGGTCTAATTCGATCCTTATAGATTTCTCTAGCTATTTTCTTACGAAGCTTTGTTATAGCGTCTATAACAGCCTCTGGTTTAGGTGGACAACCCGGCAAATAGACATCTACAGGAATTAGCTTATCAACCCCTCGAACAGTACTATAAGAATCGGTACTGAACATCCCCCCTGTAATTGTACACGCTCCCATAGCAATAACATACTTTGGTTCAGGCATTTGTTCATATAATCTCACTAAAGAAGGAGCCATTTTCATTGTTACTGTACCCGCTGTTAAAATAAGGTCCGCCTGTCTAGGACTTGATCTTGGTACTAGCCCATAACGATCAAAGTCAAATCGGGAGCCTATTAATGAGGCAAATTCAATGAAACAACAACTGGTACCATAAAGAAGCGGCCATAGACTGGAAAGTCTTGACCAATTTGAAAGATCATTTAACGTAGTTGAAATAACTGAATTTTTTGTTGTTCGATCAAGTACGGGAAACTTAATGGAATTCATAATTGTTTCAATGGTTTTTTTTTTACTTTTTTTTTATTGTTATTGTAGCAAGTATTCAGGAAACGAACTAAGACCATTCCAACGCTCCTTTTCGCCATGCATAAACTAAACCAAGAATTAGAATAAGCACGAAAATGAAAGCTTCTATAAAAGCGGATACCCCCAGTACATCGAAACTCATTGCCCACGGATACAGAAAAACTGTTTCAACATCAAAAACAACAAAAACTAGAGCAAACATATAATAACGGATTCTAAATTGTAACCAAGCATCCCCGATCGGTTCTATACCTGATTCATAACTAGAAAGTTTCTCCGGCCCCTTCTTAATTGGAGATAAAACCCCGGAAATTAGAAATGCCAAAACAGGAATAGCACTTGATATTATTAAAAATGCCCAGAAAATATCATATTCGTAAAGCAGAAACATAGACGAACTCCTATGAATTATGAATGTGGAAAAAACACTCGCTTAGTCAATTCCAATCGGAGTGGATTGGGCAAGGGATATAGAACTCTTGCGTCAAAACAAAAATTCAGGTTAATCAAATCATTTATTTTCGTTTGGTTGCTGTGGTAGACGTCTCATTTTAAGATTTATTGATTGTAATCTTATTTTCAGTACACTTATTATTTAATATTTCCATGTTTCTATTATTAATAGTTTCTACTATTAATAATATAATATTAATATGATTAATAACTAGTCATTTTTTTTTTTTTCTGTTTCTGAAATTTTTTTTATGTTTTATTTCTAACTAAAAAAAATTTATAAAAATATCTTCGTTTTTCAAATTATGACGTATCAAAAAATCTCGTAAGACTTTACCATACCCATCTTATTTAGTATTAGATAGATTTCATTTCGGTTGAATTTAATTAGATTTCTGTTTTTCTCTTTAACCAGGGCCGTGTCAGAAAAAAAGTAACCACGATTGAGTGGGGATACAAAAAAAGAAAGTATTATGAACTTTTTGATTGTAGCCCGTGAACGAGGAAAATTTATATAAAAAACGCCACTTACGACTATGAAAATGAATGAAGAAAAAACGTTTATTCTAAATTATAAGTATCTATCTAGATATATCGATAGATAGTGATTGGATCCATTGAAATCAAATTTGGTTTTCCGTTTTATTCTGAACGATCCCCAGGACTTATGGTTTAGGGTATGGGAATTTTTTTATGAACCAAAAAATTGAAAGTAACCAGTTAGAAATAAAGAATACAATAAGAAGTCAAAAATTATCCAATTATTTTGATTTTAATGTCATTTATTAGAATCAATTTATTAGTTAGGGCTATACGGATTCGAACCGTAGACCTGCTCGGTAAAAGAGCTCGAACTTATTATTATCAAAATGATTCGAACTCTTTCAAAGACCCAACATGCATTTTTTTTGCATTGGGCTCTTTCATTAACTGATAGAAAGTTCAGTTAGTCTACCATATTTTTTCTTAAAAAAAAAGATAAGAAATGGTTCCAAGTACTCTGATTGCTTATTTGTTAATTCTAATACAATACAGAAGAACTACCAAAGTGTTTCAAAGAAGGGTTGGGTTCTCTTGACGTAGGTTTGCTTTTGGTCTAGATCAACTTAAGTTAAATATAGTCTCTAACATCCTGATTAAAAAATCAAATATGAAACTTGATACACCTTAAGGTTCATAGGACGAAAAGATCCTTTTTGAGTTCCTTATACTCATTCTGCCTAGCATTAAGTAGACTGGGTATTCACCCTATCAATATCTCAAATCAATGATGGGTTCTATTAATTCCGTACCTAAATGGGGTACTTTAATAGGACCTAATGTCAGGCTATTGTTCTCCTCTTTTTCCTTAAAAAAAAGTCATGGAGTAAGACATCGATTTATTAATAAGATCAATCAATTGGTTTGATTGCGTGATGGACTCCTCTGAAAAACTTTGGCGCACGTGTAAACGAGGTGCTCTACCTAACTGAGCTATAGCCCTTGTGTTTCTGATACACATTTTATCTTATCATGTAGATAATTTCTTGTCAAGATTAATATTACATGATCGAACATTATATCTCTTTCATCTCGTTGTTTATTGGTATTGCTTAGAAATAATATTGGATTTATAATCCTATCGATGTGATAAGTATCCCCTTGCCTTCTCTTTACGATGATAAATAACCTACTTAACTCAGTGGTTAGAGTATTGCTTTCATACGGCAGGAGTCATTGGTTCAAATCCAATAGTAGGTATAACTTATTAGACACCATGATCAATGGTGTCTAATAAGTTTTTGTAACCAGCTTTTTTTCTTTTATTATTTTTATCGCCCTTCGATCCTATTTTTTTTTATACATTCTTTTTTTTTTTTT
>KE155472.1:82129-112939 GCA_000411075.1 Sisymbrium irio
TGTCCGAGCTCGTCTGAGAGCTAGATTTGCCTCAATTGTTTGTCTCTTGCCTTCAGCTTTTCTCAAGTTAGCTTCTGCTATTTCAAGAGTTTGCTGAGCTTCTTGTGGATCAATGTCACTATTCTTCTCTGCATCATTTACTAAAATAGTAATTTCATTATTGCCTATTCTAGCAAAACCGCCCATCAGAGCCATTGTTAACCATTGGTTATTAAGGCGTATTTTCAAAATACCTATATCAACAGCTGTGGCAATCGGTGCGTGATTTGGTAATACGCCAATTTGTCCACTATTAGTAGATAAAATGATTTCTTTTACTTCTGAATCCCAAACAATTCGATTCGGAGTCAGTACACAAAGATTTAAGGTCATTTCTTCAATTTACTCTCCATTTCTAAGTTCGTAGCCTTCGCAGTAGCTTCATCGATGTTACCCACTAAGTAAAAGGCCTGCTCAGGAAGAGAATCAAATTCTCCAGAAAGGATCAATTTAAACCCTCTAATTGTTTCCGCTAGACCAACATATTTTCCCGGAGAACCTGTAAATACTTCTGCTACGAAAAAAGGTTGTGATAAGAAACGCTCGATTTTTCGTGCTCTTGCGACGGTTAAGCGATCCTCTTCGGATAATTCGTCCAACCCCAGGATAGCTATAATGTCCTGAAGCTCCTTGTAACGTTGTAAAGTTTGCTTGACTTGTTGCGCAGTTTCATAATGTTCCTCGCCAACGATTCGAGGTTGTAGCATAGTTGACGTTGAATCTAAAGGATCTACCGCTGGATAGATACCTTTAGCAGCTAATCCTCTTGATAGTACGGTAGTCGCATCTAAATGTGCAAATGTGGTGGCAGGAGCGGGGTCAGTCAAATCGTCTGCAGGTACATAAACTGCTTGAATAGAGGTTATGGACCCTTTTTTCGTAGAAGTAATTCTTTCTTGTAAAGTACCCATTTCGGTACTAAGGGTGGGTTGGTAACCCACAGCAGAAGGCATTCTACCCAATAAAGCGGATACCTCGGATCCTGCTTGTACGAAACGGAAGATATTGTCGATAAATAGAAGTACGTCTTGCTCATTAACATCTCGGAAATATTCTGCCATAGTTAAGGCAGTCAGACCAACTCTCATGCGAGCTCCCGGCGGTTCATTCATCTGACCGTAGACTAGGGCTACTTTTGATTCCGCAAGGTTTTGTTCATTAATGACTCCAGATTCTTTCATTTCCATGTAAAGATCATTTCCTTCACGAGTTCGTTCGCCTACTCCACCAAATACGGATACACCACCATGAGCTTTGGCAATGTTGTTGATCAATTCCATAATTAGTACTGTTTTACCCACGCCAGCCCCGCCGAATAGTCCGATTTTTCCCCCACGACGATAAGGGGCCAAAAGATCTACTACTTTAATTCCTGTTTCAAAAATAGATAATTTTGTATCTAATTGTATAAAAGCAGGCGCGGATTTATGGATAGGAGATGTTGTGCGAGTATCGACAGGACCTAAATTATCAACAGGTTCCCCAAGCACGTTGAAAATTCGTCCTAGAGTCGCTCCGCCAACTGGAACACTTAGAGGATTTCCCATATCAACCACGTCCATTCCTCGCTTTAAACCCTCGGTCGCGCTCATAGCTACAGCTCTAACTCGATTGTTTCCTAATAATTGCTGTACTTCACAAGTCACATTAATTTCTTGACCAAGAGTATCTCGACCCTTAACCACCAGAGCATTGTAAATATTAGGCATCTTGCCCGGGGGAAAGGCTACATCCAGTACCGGACCAATAATTTGGGCAATACGTCCCAGGTTTTTGTTTTCACGTATTGAAACCTCTGGATCCGAAGTAGTAGGATTTATTCTCATAATAAAAAAAATATGTTAAATTTTGTGGCGAAATTTTTCGAATACAGAAAAAATCTTCGATAGTAAATTGATCGGTTAATTCAATAATAAATGGGAGTAAGCACTCGATTTCATTGGTACCACCCAAACGAATGTGCAATTCAATTTTTTACTTATTCAATTTCAATGAAGGAATAGTCATTTTCAAGCTCAACTAAAAAAAACCTAGTTTTAAAATAAAAATATATGAATAAAAAAAAAATTTTTGTGGAAAGTCTTTGATTTAGTTATCATAATAGGCAAGACTTTTTTTTATCTAGCCAATTCGAAACGGAACTCTATTTATGATTCATTATTTCGATCTCATTAGCCTTTTTTTTCATATTTTCATTTTACCGGTTATGCGTCCCATCGATATCAACTCCCCCTTGTTTTTCATTTTCATGGATGAATTCCGCATATTGTCATATCTAGGATTTACATATACAACATATATTACTGTCAAGGGTGATTTTATTATTATTAAAATATGAAATATTTTGATTTCTAAAAAGTCAAAGATTCAAAACTTGAAAAACAAGTATTAGGTTGCGCTATACATATGAAAGAATATACAATAATGATGTATTTGGCGAATCAAATATCATGGTCTAATAAATAATCAGAATGATTAGTTGATAATTTTGTGAAAGATTCCTGTGAAAAAGGTTAATTAAATCTATTCATAATTTATGTCGAGTAGACCTTGTTGTTTTGTTTTATTACAAGAATTCTAAATTCATGACTTGTAGGGAGGGACTTATGTCACCACAAACAGAGACTAAAGCAAGTGTTGGATTCAAAGCTGGTGTTAAAGAGTATAAATTGACTTATTATACTCCTGAATATGAAACCAAGGATACTGATATCTTAGCAGCATTCCGAGTAACTCCTCAACCCGGAGTTCCACCTGAAGAAGCAGGGGCTGCAGTAGCTGCTGAATCTTCTACTGGTACATGGACAACTGTATGGACCGATGGGCTTACCAGCCTTGATCGTTACAAAGGACGATGCTACCACATCGAGCCCGTTCCAGGAGAAGAAACTCAATTTATTGCGTATGTAGCTTACCCCTTAGACCTTTTTGAAGAAGGGTCGGTTACTAACATGTTTACCTCGATTGTAGGTAATGTATTTGGGTTCAAAGCCCTGGCTGCTCTACGTCTAGAGGATCTGCGAATCCCTCCTGCTTATACTAAAACTTTCCAGGGACCACCTCATGGTATCCAAGTTGAAAGAGATAAATTGAACAAGTATGGACGTCCCCTATTAGGATGTACTATTAAACCTAAATTGGGGTTATCCGCGAAGAACTATGGTAGAGCAGTTTATGAATGTCTACGTGGTGGACTTGATTTTACCAAAGATGATGAGAATGTGAACTCCCAACCATTTATGCGTTGGAGAGACCGTTTCTTATTTTGTGCCGAAGCTATTTATAAATCACAGGCTGAAACAGGTGAAATCAAAGGGCATTATTTGAATGCTACTGCGGGTACATGCGAAGAAATGATCAAAAGAGCTGTATTTGCCAGAGAATTGGGAGTTCCTATCGTAATGCATGACTACTTAACAGGGGGATTCACCGCAAATACTAGTTTGGCTCATTATTGCCGAGATAATGGCCTACTTCTTCACATCCACCGTGCAATGCACGCTGTTATTGATAGACAGAAGAATCATGGTATGCACTTCCGTGTACTAGCTAAAGCTTTACGTCTATCTGGTGGAGATCATGTTCACGCGGGTACAGTAGTAGGTAAACTTGAAGGAGACAGAGAGTCAACTTTGGGTTTTGTTGATTTACTGCGCGATGATTATGTTGAAAAAGACCGAAGCCGTGGTATCTTTTTCACTCAAGATTGGGTCTCACTACCAGGTGTTCTACCTGTGGCTTCGGGGGGTATTCACGTTTGGCATATGCCTGCTTTGACCGAGATCTTTGGAGATGATTCCGTACTACAATTCGGTGGCGGAACTTTAGGCCACCCTTGGGGAAATGCACCGGGTGCCGTAGCTAACCGAGTAGCTCTGGAAGCATGTGTACAAGCTCGTAATGAGGGACGTGATCTTGCAGTCGAGGGTAATGAAATTGTCCGTGAGGCTTGCAAATGGAGTCCTGAACTAGCTGCTGCTTGTGAAGTATGGAAGGAGATCAGATTTAACTTCCCAACCGTTGATACATTAGATGAACCAACAAAGTAGAAATTAGATTAGTAATTCGCGTTCGTTTTATTAGTTTAATTGCAATTAAACTCGGCTCAATCTTTTTTTTTACTAAAAAAAAGGATTGAGCCGGGTTTATCTATTGTATATACTGTTTTTGATAGATACATACTTAATCTAGATATACAAAATCTTAAAAAAAAAAAAAGAAGATTAAACACAACTATAATTTTGTATTGTAGTGTCCACAAGAAATTCTATACAAAATATGGATTCTTAGGATTGTTTTTTAAGTTTCGTGTCAGGGCTTGAACCAAGTATCCCCACTTCTTCTACCCATCCTGCATGTTGTCCTTTTGATTCCGTATTGGAATAAAAACCTTTTTTATTTTATATTAGTATACGAGATTTTACTAAAACAGTTCTTCATATCGTTATATTCATAAGCGAAGAACAAATATTTCTTTTTTTTTTTATGAGAATTTTACACAATATAAGAAAATCCTTATTTTCATTTAGAATTGAAATTTATTAATTTCAATTACTTTTACTTAATAATCTTAGCAATTAGCAATTGCATCGATATGCTTTGCTTACTCTGAATAGAAAATGAACTATTCAAAATTTTTTTTTTCATTTTTCAATTTTTTCATTGAATGACTATTCATCTATTGTTATTGTATTTTCATGTAAATAGAGGCCAGAAGCTCTATGGAAAAATCGTGGTTCAATTTGATGTTTTCTAAGGGAGAATTGGAATACAGAGGCGAGCTAAGTAAAGCAATGGATAGTTTTGCTCCTATTGAAAAGACTACTATAAGTAAAGACCGGTTTATATATGATATGGATAAAAACTTTTATGGTTGGGGTGAGCGTTCTAGTTATTACAATAATGTTGATCTTTTAGTTAGCTCCAAGGACATTCGGAATTTCATATCGGATGACACCTTTTTTGTTAGGGATAGTAATAAAAAAAGTTATTCTATATATTTTGATATAAAAAAGAAAAAATTTGAGATTAACAATGATTTGAGTGACCGAGAATTTTTTTTTTATAGTTATTGTCGTTCTAGTTATCTGAATAATAGATCTAAAGGTGACAACGATCTGCACTATGATCCTTACATTAAGGATACTAAATATAATTGTAATAATCACATTAATAGTTGCATTGACTCTTATTTTCGTTCTCACATCTGTATTGATAGTCACTTTTTAAGCGATAGTAATAATTCTAATGAAAGTTACATTTATAATTTCATTTGTAGTGAAAGTGGAAAGGTTCGTGAAAGCAAAAATGACAAGATAAGAACTAATAGGAATCGTAATAATTTAATGAGTTCTAAGGATTTCGATATAACTAAAAACTACAATCAATTGTGGATTCAATGCGACAATTGTTATGGATTAATGTATAAAAAAGTCGAAATGAATGTTTGTGAAGAATGTGGACATTATTTGAAAATGACCAGTTCAGAGAGAATTGAGCTTTCGATTGATCCGGGTACTTGGAATCCTATGGATGAAGACATGGTCTCTGCAGATCCCATTAAATTTCATTCGAGGGAGGAACCTTATAAAAAGCGCATTAACTCTGCTCAACAAAAGACAGGGTTGACTGACGCTATTCAAACCGGTACAGGTCAACTAAACGGTATTCCGATAGCTCTTGGGGTTATGGATTTTCAGTTTATGGGGGGTAGTATGGGATCCGTAGTAGGCGAAAAAATAACTCGTTTGATCGAGTATGCTACCAATCAATGTTTACCTCTTATTTTAGTGTGTTCTTCCGGAGGAGCACGAATGCAAGAAGGAAGTTTAAGTTTGATGCAAATGGCTAAAATTTCTTCGGTTTTATGTGATTATCAATCAAGTAAAAAGTTATTCTATATATCAATTCTTACATCTCCTACTACCGGTGGGGTGACAGCAAGTTTTGGTATGTTGGGGGATATCATTATTGCCGAACCCTATGCCTATATTGCATTTGCGGGTAAAAGAGTAATTGAACAAACATTGAAAAAAGCCGTGCCTGAAGGTTCACAAGCGGCTGAATCTTTATTACGTAAGGGCTTATTGGATGCAATTGTACCACGTAATCCTTTAAAAGGTGTTGTGAGTGAGTTATTTCAGCTCCATGCTTTTTTTCCTTTGAACAAAAATGAAATCAAATAGAACAGTTAGTTTATCAGAATTAAACGAAAACCCTGAAAAATTCATTTTTCTTTCGAATCATTTTTTTATCGATATTCTTGTTTACTACTCAGTCTTTATCAACAAGATAAAAAGTGAATTTTTGCTTTCGGAAAGTTCAAATTAGACTAGAAAAATGAAACAAAGTTTTTTTCCTCTCTTGCTTGCATATGTATAGATAATTCAAATAGAGATATAGATCTATAGAGAGTCTTGCATCTTTTTGCATTTCCCGAAAATTCCCTATTGTTGGATCAGATTCCAATCAATTTTGTAGAAATTTTTAATGGAATAAAAATTTTTCTTTATTAATGACTATTACAAGACAAAAAGAATAATCAATCTAACAGGGGGATTATGATAATATATCTATTTGATTTTGAAAGATTAATAAGTGCATTTATTTAGTTTGACGTTTCTTGTACCTATTTTTTATTCTATTTCTAGTAGGTTGTATATTAGTATTAGATATATATTTACTTAAAGATACTTAGTATAATTATATAATATATATAATAGAAATAATAAAAATACAAAATATTCTAAGATATCTTTAGAATTCAGAATATAACAATAACAGGTACAAATATTAAATTGAGGTACCCCATTTTATGACAACTTTCAATAACTTACCCTCTATTTTTGTGCCTTTAGTAGGCCTAGTCTTTCCGGCACTTGCAATGGCTTCTTTATTTCTTCATATTCAAAAAAATAAGATTTTTTAGATCGGATGAGACCGAATGGTATCACTCCCTTTTTTATTTTGAAAACTTCCATTCGATAAGATGCATTTGGTAGAATATTGTATAACACATAGATTCCTACAAACATAACTAAAAAAAGCTTTTATGCATGTGTAAACGTATTATATGGGGTAACTCAATTTGCGCTCTTTTGAAAAATGTATCATCATCGGGCCGCTGTATGAAATTCAAGTCAATGTATTTATTTGTATATAGTTATAAGGGATCATATAAAGGAAGGAGATCTTATTATTTTAGATATAAACAATTCTATGAATTACTCCTAAGGTAAAGGTTCACAACAAAACAGTTGATGAGAGTTACTTTGAAAAGAAAAAAAGGAAAGTCATATTTTCTCAATTCCAAAAAATTGTATAACTGGATCTAATATATATGAGTTGGCGATCAGAATCTCTATGGATAGAATTTATAACGGGGTCTCGAAAAACAAGTAATTTCTGCTGGGCCTTTATCCTATTTTTAGGTTCGTTGGGATTCTTATTGGTTGGAACTTCCAGTTATCTTGGTAGAAATTTTATATCGTTATTTGCGTCTCAGCAAATCATTTTTTTTCCACAAGGGATTGTGATGTCTTTCTATGGGATCGCGGGTCTCTTTATTAGTTGCTATTTGTGGTGCACTATTTTGTGGAATGTGGGTAGTGGTTATGATCTTTTCGACCGAAAAGAAGGGATAGTGCGTATTTTTCGTTGGGGATTTCCTGGAAAAAGCCGTCGCATCTTTTTACGATTCCTTATGAAAGATATTCAGTCCATCAGAATAGAAGTTAAAGAGGGTGTTTCTGCTCGGCGTGTCCTTTATATGGAAATTCGAGGTCAAGGGGCTATTCCTTTAATTCGTACTGATGAGAATTTTACTACACGAGAAATTGAGCAAAAAGCTGCTGAATTGGCTTACTTCTTGCGTGTACCAATTGAAGTATTTTGAAATGAATTCATTTTTAAAGACTAAATGCTTTGGCAGTAGGAAGAAAAAACGAAAAAATTTCTTTCTTTTTTTCAATTGAACATTCATCTATTCTTTTATGCTCGTTTTTTTTATATATTTGATAGAAAAGCAAGGGCGTTTATTCGTCTCGAAAATAGAATCATATTTTTTATTTGAAAAATTTGAAAAAGTTCTTTTAGTATTGATCGAAAAAAGGGGGAATAACATCCTGGAAATAAAAATTTTTTCTTGATTCAAATTGGAAGTGTATTCTGAGTCTATTTCTGCATTCTTTCTAGATTCAAAGCAAAGACTAAGTTAAGTATTGAATCAAAAGAAAAAGAAAAAAGGGATTATAGGCTCAATAAATTCTATTCGAATTCGACTAAAAACTCATGCTCGATAGAAATAGTAGATCTAATAGAATCAACAAATGCGGTAGGTTCATTCACAATTCACAGATTCAAAATGGCAAAAAAGAAAGCATTCATTCCTGTTTTTTATTTTACATCTATAGTCTTTTTGCCCTGGTTGATCTCTCTCTGCTGTAATAAAAGTTTGAAAACTTGGATTACTAATTGGTGGAATACTAGACAATGCGAAACTTTCTTGAATGATATTCAAGAAAAAAGTGTTCTAGAAAAATTCATACAATTAGAGGAACTATTCCAGCTGGATGAAATGATAAAGGAATACCCAGAAACCGATTTACAACAATTTCGTCTAGGAATCCACAAAGAAACAATCCAATTCATCAAGATACACAATGAGTATCGTATCCATACAATCTTGCACTTCTCGACAAATCTAATATCTTTCGTTATTCTAAGTGGTTATTCCTTTTGGGGTAAGGAAAAGCTTTTTATTCTGAATTCTTGGGTTCAAGAATTCCTATATAATTTAAGTGATACAATTAAAGCTTTTTCGATTCTTTTAGTAACTGATTTATGTATCGGATTCCATTCGCCTCACGGTTGGGAACTAATGATTGGTTATATTTACAAAGATTTTGGGTTTGCTCATTATGAGCAAATTTTATCTGGTCTAGTTTCTACCTTTCCAGTTATTCTTGATACAATTTTTAAATATTGGATCTTTCGTTATTTAAATCGTGTATCTCCGTCACTTGTAGTGATTTATCATGCAATAAATGACTAAAAAAAAGATTCACTGATCCAATTCTAATCTTTCTTATCTTATACATCATAACCAAATCAAAGTCGTATTTACTTTACTCTTTTTTACCCATGAGGGATTCCTTGTATATTTCAACAAAAAACTTTTCTTTTTTTCAGTAAATGTAAATAGCAGAATTGTGGCTAGGGAAGTATATTATCGACCTACCTAACTTTATTGTAGAAATTTTCGGGATAAATGATTGGACCATGCAAACTAGAAATACCTTTTCTTGGATAAGGGAAGAGATTACTCGCTCCATATCTGTCTCACTCATGATATATATAATAACTTGGGCATCCATTTCAAGTGCATATCCAATTTTTGCCCAGCAGAATTATGAAAATCCACGAGAGGCAACTGGGCGTATTGTATGTGCCAATTGCCATTTAGCTAGTAAGCCCGTGGATATTGAGGTTCCACAAGCGGTACTTCCTGATACTGTATTTGAAGCAGTTGTTAAAATTCCTTATGATATGCAGCTAAAACAAGTTCTAGCTAATGGTAAAAAAGGAGCTTTGAATGTGGGCGCTGTTCTTATTTTACCGGAGGGGTTTGAATTAGCCCCCCCCGATCGTATTTCACCCGAGATGAAAGAAAAGATAGGAAATCTGTCTTTTCAGAATTATCGCCCCAATAAAAAAAATATTCTTGTGATAGGTCCTGTTCCTGGTCAAAAATATAGTGAAATAACCTTTCCTATTCTTGCCCCAGACCCCGCTACTAATAAAGATGTTCACTTCTTAAAATATCCTATATACGTAGGTGGAAACAGGGGAAGGGGTCAGATTTATCCTGATGGTAGCAAAAGTAACAATACAGTTTATAATGCTACGGCAGGAGGGATAATAAGCAAAATTTTACGAAAAGAAAAAGGGGGATACGAAATAACCATAGTGGATGCATCGAATGAACGCCAAGTAATTGATATTATCCCTCGAGGCCTAGAACTTCTTGTTTCAGAGGGCGAATCCATTAAACTCGATCAACCATTAACGAGTAATCCTAATGTGGGTGGATTTGGTCAGGGGGATGCGGAAATAGTACTTCAAGATCCATTACGTGTCCAAGGCCTTTTGTTCTTCTTAGGATCGGTTGTTTTGGCACAAATATTTTTGGTTCTTAAAAAGAAACAGTTTGAGAAGGTTCAATTATCCGAAATGAATTTTTAGATCTGTCTATTTAGCTTTATCAAATTCGTAAAAAAGAAAAAAAAATTATCAAAAGCCTTTTTGCCTCTCTTTAGACTTTCTATTCCTTTTCGACCAGGTATCAGGAATTACTTGTCTGATAGTCCTAATCCTAGTATGTATATTAAGAAGAATTCACTTTACCCCCTTTTCTTTATTTTTCAATACAAATTTGTATTGAAAAATGGGAAGGGGTGTGATGTAACTCTGTCGTTAGTGACCAATTGAAATTGATAGAATGTATCAATAATCAAGAGTTTTTTTGTATTAGAATGGAAAAATTTGACTAGATACTAAAATAAGATAAGGAAAGCAAGCGCAGCAAAAAGGGGAACTATAAATCAAATCGGCGAAACAACAAATTTTAGGGACTATAGGGAGTATTATTTGTCTTGCGAGTCTTCGCCACAAGAAAAGGATGTCTAAAATTCCTTTTCTTGTGGCGATATTGTCCTTCTTAATTCCATTCGTTAAAAAACCCTATTCTTAGTTTACATATATATATATATTACTATTTCTATATATATATAACGTTTTAATATATATATATATATATTAATTATATAGTATATATAATTATTAATTAATAGTATATATAGTAGTTACTTTTTGTAGTTTTATTTCTTTTTATTTCAATTTTGATGAAATACTAAATAAATAAAAAATAAGAAAAAACTTCTATTTAGTATAGACAAAATTTTAATGATAGATCTAATGATAAAAAATATTGTGTCAGCGGGGAAAGCAGCAAAAGGAAATTAAGTGATTCCCCCTTTTTATTCTATCTTTGAAAGGTTAATAAAAAATACTATATGTTCGCAACCTAATAATCTAATTAAGTTCATTTTTCAAAAACACGATAAAAAATTGTTCTGATTATTAGCAGTTCAACGGGACCCCCTCGAATCAGACAAAGAAGGAAGAGTTGGGCCCCGTTGAGTTCTTATGTTTTCACGTCTATAACTCAGTTCATCCAATTTTTACAGGGATGAACCTAATCCTGAATATGAACCATAAAAGAAAATACCTATTAAACCGATCACAGGAATACCAGCTACAGTACCTATTACCCAAAGAGGAATCCTTCCAGTAGTATCAGCCATTTATCCCACTTCCCTCCACATTTCATCGAGTGGTCATGCTAGAAACATAAACAGTCAGAGATAATTATGATATATAATCCATCCGAATGGGATAAGAAAATTACTACTCTTTCTTTTTTATTTTATTATTCTACGCTCTTTTCTTAATTGAAGAAATAATTAGAAAATAAAACAGCAAGTACAAAAATGAGTAATAACCCCCAATAGAGACTGGTACGATTTAATTCAACATTTTGTTCGTTCGGATTTGATTGTGTCATAGCTCTATAATTGAATTAGGTTTATCGTTGGATGAACTGCATTGCTGATATTGACCCCAAAAAAGAAACGGTAGGTACAGCTAGTCCATGAACAGCCAACCAGCGCACTGTAAAAATTGGATAGGTCCTATCTATAGTCATTGGGTCCTCCTAAAAAGATCTACTAAATTCGTCGAGTTGTTCCAAAGGATCAAAACGGCCTGTTATTAATGGAATGCCTTGTCGGCTCTCTGTAAAATACTCGTTTGGACGAGGGCTCCCAAACACATCGTAAGCTAAACCGGTGCTGACGAATAACCAGCCCGCAATGAATAGGGAAGGTATAGTAATGCTATGAATGACCCAGTATCGAATACTGGTAATAATATCAGCAAAAGAACGTTCTCCTGTGCTTCCAGACATACTGAACTCCAGATATTCTCGTAGGGAATCGATTCTGTAAAAGATGAATCAGTAAATTCACTGAGATTACATCTTTGTGAGATCGTCAATAAAGTACCAAGGGTATTTTTAGAGTCTACCGAATCAGTATAGCTATCCTTCTTCTGACACAGCAACGCAATTTGAATTAGTATAGAAATGAGGTGTTAGATAATTTTTTTCGTTTTTTTTTCTTGCTTGTCGATGTATAACCATGTCCCACTTCTTCAAATTTCTGTACCTGTAATCTATAGGGGCTTTGATCCTTTATTTGTTTTGGACTAGAAAATAAACTAAAGATGAGATAAAATGAAAATTCAAGAGATTGGTTTCTAATTCTAATAATTCATTAAGGAAATTCTCATATTGTCCCAAGTCAATTGCATCCAAAATCCATCAATTTCATTTTTGTTGCATATGCATAATTGTAGAAGAGATTTTTTTGTAATGTGACCCCCCTTTTTTTTTGCTTTTTTTTTTTTTTTAAGGAATAAATTTCCAGTAACAAGAAAAGGAAGAATAGTTTTTGATCGATTAAAAAGAACAACAAATAATACAAAAAATAATAATACTAAATCTTTGTAATGCGTGCATTATTTTGTTGTATTCAATTCAAAGGTTTTTTCTTTCTTTAACTAACTACAAAGATGATGGGTTTTTCACTCTATTTTCTATATAATCTCGAAAGAAAAAAACCTAAAACCTAGAAAGGACACGATAATGGAAATTGCTAATTACAAGTTTTAAAAATCTAGTTAAAATAAATAAATATTTTTTTGACTGATCTCGTTCTCCGTGTAGGATACCTCTTTTTGGTCTCATTCGATAGATTAAATGAAGAAAACTGCTCTACTATATTAATCTACTTTATTTCAATTTAAATAAAGTAGATTAATATAGTAGAAGGGGGCGTATTCTAGGTTCTAAGGTCACTTAAAAAAAAAAAGAATCAAACAACTTCTTTGAAAATTTTTACATGTTTATTCAAAAAAAGTTCTATGTTTTGACTGAAGTTATAGAATAGAGTTCTTTTTTTATGTATTATTTTTTTCTTATTAATTTCTTAAAGAGTTTTTCAATGAATCAGTTACGTGAATTCTGAATCCTGAGATGGTGCAGATGCCAAAGACGATGAATTTAGTTCTTGTTCTTTTTCTCTATTTTTGTTCATACCACCGATAATGATTGATAACTCACAAATTTTCAATTGAATTTTTTGATTCTTGGAACTAGTATTTTTATCTATCTTAAAATTTTTTTTATTGAAACTTAGGGAAGTACTTTAGAAACATATGTATAAAAAAACATATTTTATTGAGTCCCTTCATGCCTACTATAACTAGTTATTTCGGTTTTCTACTAGCAGCTTTAACTATAACCTCAGTTCTATTTATTGGTCTAAGCAAAATACGACTTATTTGAAATGAATTGAATGAAGATTTTTTTATAAAAAAGGATTTCTATGGTATTTCATATGTTCGATAGTTCCTTACCGTGTTAATTATCCAATTTTGGTCATTGAGATTCATCGGCAATACAGATTAAGAGCTAGGAATAGCTAGTACCTCTCTTTTCTCCCTTTCAAAAATGAAAAAAAAAAAGAAAATTGAAATGATTGAAGTTTCTTTATTTGGAATCGTCTTAGGTCTAATTCCTATTACTTTGGCTGGATTATTCGTAACTGCTTATTTACAATACAGACGTGGTGATCAGTTGGACTTTTGATTAATTAACATCTCTTTTTTTTTTACTGACCTCCTTCTTGCTTTCATATGCGGGAGGTCTAATTCAGATTGCTGCTCAATTATTTGGGAACAGTGTAATTTTGACACAATCTAATAAACAAGAGTGACATCACGCTCTGTAGGATTTGAACCTACGACATTGGGTTTTGGAGACCCACGTTCTACCGAACTGAACTAAGAGCGCTTTTCTTGTTTTTTCTAAAAAACGAAAAGGCTAGAAAGAGGACACTCTTTAAACCCGAATCGATTTTGTACGTATACATAGTATATCATAAATTTCAGAATTATATGTATGTCCAATTTTATTAAAAAAAGATAGATCTAAAATGGATCCCTCGTTACTGCTCAGAAGAGCAGTAATAGGTAGGGATGACAGGATTTGAACCCGTGACATTTTGTACCCAAAACAAACGCGCTACCAAGCTGCGCTACATCCCTTTCAATTGGTTTACAGTGTCATTGTAGAGAATTCCTGTCTTGTTTTCCACATCCTTCTTTTTTTTTTCTCATATCACAGATAACAAACATATATATAATAAAAAAAATTACTTTTTTTTAGGAAAATTCTATCAATTTCAATTTTACATAAAAGGCGTTTCCATTTTCAAATGGAATCTATAAAATCGTTCCAGTAGACAATATTTCAATTCTAATTTTGAAAATGGGGGGTTACGTATACAAATACAAGAACTTCTTAACTACATGTACATCTATAGTTATATATATTACTATATATATTGTAATACAATAAAGAAGAAAGAAGGAGGATTTCAAATGCGAGATCTAAAAACATATCTTTCCGTAGCACCGGTACTAAGTACTCTATGGTTCGTTTCGTTAGCAGGTTTATTAATAGAGATTAATCGTTTATTTCCGGATGCATTAACATTTCCCTTTTTTTAATTCTAGTTATTAACATCAGAAAGGGTAAAATATTTTAGAGATACGATCCACGATCGGGGACCTTTCGCCCCTTTTTTTTTAATTCATTTTCATTCTAAAAAAATAATTAGAAAAAAAAGGGGCGAAAGGTCATAAAAACTAGGGTTCAGGATCCAATTAAATTAGTAATAGAACGAAAAAAAAAGTGTTGCTAGGGAAAGAGTATCCTACGAGATACTTAAAAAAAAATACTGTACAAAGATTTTAAATATAGTTTTCAAAAAATCATTGTATTTCGTATTATTTTATTTTTATTTAATTACTAATTAATATTCATTGCAACGAAAAATTTCAGAAATTTTTTTTAGTTAATTAACAGCTTCTATTTTTTTGGTTCTTGTTCTTTATGGATCCTAAAATGAAAATAGAAGATTGGGGTGAATCATAAATCCAAAGGAGGTTTCATGGCAAAAGGTAAAGATGTTCGAGTAACAATTATTTTGGAATGTACCAGTTGTGTTCGAAATGATATTAAGAAAGAATCGGCGGGAATTTCCAGATATATTACTCAAAAGAATCGGCATAACACTCCTAGTCGATTGGAATTGAGAAAATTCTGTCCCTATTGTTATAAACATACAATTCACGGGGAAATAAAGAAATAGATCAAATTGAGTACTTGTATGTCAAATTTGATTTTAAGAACAGGAATAATGATAGTATCTACGTATTATTACATATATATAAATATAAACAAATAAATCAATAGAAAGAAATCTAATCCTATATTCTTAATTCTATATAGAAACTCTTTCCTATATAGAAATAGAAATCGTTTTTATTTTGATCCGATCAAAATAGGATTTTAGAGGTAAGGAATAAAAAAATTATGAATAAATCTAAGCGACCTTTTACTAAATCCAAGCGATCTTTTCGTCGGCGTTTGCCCCCGATCCAATCGGGGGATCGAATTGATTATAGAAACATGAGTTTAATTAGTCGATTTATTAGTGAACAAGGAAAAATATTATCTAGACGGGTGAATAGAGTAACTTTAAAACAACAACGATTAATTACTATTGCTATAAAACAAGCTCGTATTTTATCTTTGTTACCTTTTCTTAATAATCAGAAACAATTTGAAAGAAGTGAGTCGACCCCTAGAACTACTAGCCTTAGAACCAGAAAAAAATAGACTTATTCTTCAATTGAATAACAATTCCAATCTGAAGGAATTAAAAAAGAGGTTAATCTTTTGTTCGACAAATCCAATTAAGAATCAAAATTTGATTGTTACGTCTGTGTCTGTCATAAAAAAAAAAAAGAAAAGAATCATCGAAAAGAAAAAGAATAACTCTTTTTTTAGCGACTATACCTCGTTTTGTTTTGACGACTTTTTTTTATAATACTAATTTCTACTCTACCCTCCCCGAGCTTATTCTCCTTAGAACTCTATTTGAAATATTTTAGTGGATTTCTTCCAATCCCCTCATTTTTTGATCTCATTCGAAATCGTATAAAGACAACTCCTATTTAATAGAGCTATTTGTGCAAGTATTTTTCGATTAAGAAGTAATTGCTTCTTGTACAGATTGTGTATGAATTGGTTATAACTATAGAATACCTCCGTTTCGTGAATTACGGCATTTATTCGAGTGATCCATAAACGACGAAAATCTCTTTTTCTTTTACCCCTATCCCGATGAGCCGAAACTAAAGCTCTTATTCTCTGTTGAGTCATAGTTCGTGTAAGTCGTGAATGAGCCCCTCGAAAGCTTGATGCAAATAAACGAAGTTTTGTTCTACGCCTCCGAGCTATATATCCGCGTTTAATTCTAGTCATTGAATAAATCAAACTTTGATGAATAACTAATTCTTTTTTTTAGTTATTCTTTTCCCCTTTACTAGTCATTAATAACCAAACGAATTATTCCAATGTATAAAAAAAAATTCCAATGGCTTTTGCTACTCTAACCTTCCCCACCACTATTTTTTGCTAGGTATTTTCCTTTGCTTTGCTTTGAAAGGATAAATTGCCTTGATACTTGATATAAAAAAATAGAATAACTACAAAAAAAAGTAGTAAATAGAAATGTATAAATAGTGGGTTCCATCGTTTCTATGGTTACTTCTAAAACGGTGAGGTCCTCTCTATACACCGGAGCTCCTTCTTTTAATTAATCAATACTATTGGTAACTTGTACAATTCACATTCTTTGGCTCTACCCCATTAATATTCCAGTAATAGGTCTTTCACAATGAGATCCACTTTATACAGTAACGGTATTTCATTTTAAAATTGATTTGGTCGTTTACCCTGTTAGTCCGTTTTTTTCTTTCAAGAGTGGAATCTTTTTAATAAAAAATGGAATTTCCCCCGCTTAATGGATAACCATTTGTTATCATTGGGGGTTTTCTCAAAAATGGAGTTGATTGGATTTGCACCAATGTAAACCATAAGTTTCAGACACAATAGAAGATATGAATTATCTATCTTTTTGAAATAATGAATCGAGTTCCTCCATTCTATTTTATTAACAGGTACTGATCCTTGATATTTAAAAAAGAATTTCCTTTTTGTGTTTCAGTCTATGATCTAAACGAGTCGCACATACACCCGAGTACATGTTCCTCGTCGCTGAGGGCATCCCCGAAGCGCTGGGGATTTCGTGACATTTCGGATTGGCTGTCTTGTATTTCTAATAAGTTGTTTAATGGTTGGCATACGGAATCATATAAATAATGGGCTGGTTTAGATGGGTTCTAACCGGCTAATTCTGAATTACTTCTCTTGAAGATTCTCTTCAATATTAAAAAAAATATATTGAAGAGAATATGAAACTAAACCTTTAATCTAAAAAGAAAGATATAAAATTAGCACTGGTAGATTTGCATGAAATCGCTCCTATTTTTTATTGAACCGCTACAAGATCAACAATTCCATGAGTTTGGGCTTCTGTTGCTGACATAAAAACATCCCTTTCCATGTCTTCGGATACAACCCATATAGGTTTGCCCGTTCTTTGTACATAAACCCTTGTGATGGTTTCGCGAAGTTTTAGTAGTTCTTCCGCTTCCAAGATAAATTCTCCCGTTTGTGCCTCATAAAACGAACTAGCGGGTTGATGGATCATTACCCTGATGATATAATAGAAAAGGTTCTTCTATTTCGCAGAATGAGGTGAGATAACCAAAAAAACAGATAAATTTGAATAACCGTACAGGCTTTTTTTGTGCATTGCATACGGCTCCACAATGGAATTTACGTTTTTGACCTTTCCTTTCGGCGAAAGAAAACAAAATATAGGTTTTATTATACGCAGATCCATAAATGATCCAATTACCATCCTTCTTTTTTGTAGGAGTTAAAAAAATACTATGATGGTTCCGTTGCTTTATATATCATTTTTTTTATCCGTCTATGATTCAGCAATCCCAAAGTGTCTTTTTTTTTTTTACTATAAATTTTGTAAATAAGCTTCCGGTGTGAAAACAAAGTTTGTGACGCTGAGATGTGCCCGAATAGGGAAGATATAATTTGAAATACCCCCTCCTTATCTCATACTACTCTTTCAATATATAATCTAATTTTTTTAATCTAAAAAATTTCATATCGAATTCGAAGTGCCATGCTATTATTACTTAACTAATTCATATTTCCGATGGCGAAGGCATAGTATTTTTTTCTCGAAAATAAAAAAACTCATTGGCGCCAAGCGTGAGGGAATGCTATACGTTTGGTAATTGCTCCTCCGACTAGGATAAAGGATGCTATTGAAGCGGCCAATCCCATGCATATTGTCTGTACATCGGGTCGCACAAATTGCATAGTATCATAAATAGCCATTCCAGATATTACCCATCCACCAGGAGAGTTTATAAACAAATAAAGATCTTTGGTATCCTTTTCTATACTGAGATATATCATAAGACTAATAAGTTGATTCGAGATTTCGGTATCAACCTCTTGGCCTAAAAAAAATAATCTTTCTCGATAAAGTCGGTTGATTAGGATAAAATTGTATTCCTTAGGAGCCGTACAGGCACCTTTTGATGCATACGGTTCAACAAAAATTGTGAAAAAATCAATGTGTCGATTCCAACCCCCCCGTTTTTTCAGAGAAGGCTTTTCTTTCTAACTTAATAAGGGAAGGGCTTGCTCCCCTTTTAAAAGTAAAAGAAAAAAAAATTTTGGCCCCTTTTATTAGATATTATAATCCTATAATAAAATAATAAAACGATTGAGTAGGCCTGTCAGACTAACTTGATTCATTGATATTTTTTTTCATCGAGATTCAGTTGAAATGGCGATGGTTTTTTCTTGTTCCTGAATGGGCTTCTTCCTTTTTTTTTTTTCATTTTTTTAGGTTTATGCTCTACTCCGAGTAAAAGTAAAAATTAGCCCGATTTTTATTTGCACATATAGGACAAATGAACCAAATACCGCGTCTTTTTTTTTACTACTCCTTCTTTTTTTTTTTCAATTCATTTCTTTCACATGTCTTCTGTCAAATAGTCAACAAATTTTTAATTATATTATTTGATCAACAGTTTTAGATCACCCTGTTTCAATTTTTTGTATTTTTTAATAGAATTTTTTATCATAATTTTTCATATCATATTAAGTAGTAATTATAAAAATATTATATATTAATTATCAATTGGGTTTGTGCTAAACGGAGCCTGGATACTTAATTTTATTAGTCCGATCACGTAAACCATAAAAAATTTTTGATGATCTAATATCAATCTAAATACTCCCTGCATTTAATTCCACTTTATTTTTTGCACTTCGCGTTACAAATTTTTGATAATTCAATCAATCTTTTTGGGCGAAACAGAGGATATCTCGATCGAGGGAGAAAACGGGGAAATCCCATATAGCCCAATATATCTGACAAGTCGCACTATATGTCAACCCAAGATGTATCTCCTTCTCCAGGACTTCGAAAAGGTACTTTTGGAACGCCAATAGGCATGAAATGAAAAAAAAGAGAATGAAGTTCTCTATTTCACTTTGATGTGGAAACGTAAGACTGGGGTTTCATTTTTTTAATAATATTATCCTTTTTTCCTACTTTATTAATATTAATCATATTTAAATTAATCATATTTAATAGATAAGTTGAATAAGCTAAAATAAAATATAAAATAAAAGTAAAGTAAGAGAGAATGAATAAAAATTAAAGGCAACTTTTTACGAACGGGCTTCTGAATGATGAACAACAATAGCTATCTTGGTTCATATAAAATAGGATTCACCCCCATTGCGTATTGGTACTTATCGGATATAGAATAGATCCGCTTCCCTTTTTTCCTATGAATCGAATTGTTCCATTATTACTAACAGAATAGAACAAATATTAATCCTTTCTACGAAATAATTACCTAAAAAGGGGAGGTCCGTAACATAGTTTTTTCCAATGCAATAAAGTTACATAGTGTCTATTTTTCGTTGATAAAGGGGTATTTCCATGGGTTTGCCTTGGTATCGTGTTCATACTGTTGTATTGAATGATCCCGGTCGTTTGCTTTCGGTTCATATAATGCATACTGCTCTGGTTGCTGGTTGGGCCGGTTCCATGGCTCTATATGAATTAGCAGTTTTTGATCCCTCCGACCCTGTTCTTGATCCAATGTGGAGACAAGGTATGTTCGTTATACCTTTCATGACTCGTTTAGGAATAACCAATTCATGGGGCGGTTGGAATATTACAGGAGGGACTATAACGAATCCGGGTCTTTGGAGTTACGAAGGGGTAGCCGCAGCACATATCGTGTTTTCTGGCTTGTGCTTCTTGGCAGCTATTTGGCATTGGGTATATTGGGATCTAGAAATTTTTTGTGATGAACGTACAGGAAAACCTTCTTTGGATTTGCCCAAGATTTTTGGAATTCATTTATTTCTTTCAGGAGTGGCTTGCTTTGGTTTTGGCGCATTTCATGTAACAGGATTATTTGGTCCTGGAATATGGGTATCCGACCCTTATGGACTAACCGGAAAGGTCCAACCCGTAAATCCGGCGTGGGGCGTGGAGGGTTTTGACCCTTTTGTTCCGGGAGGAATAGCCTCTCATCATATTGCAGCAGGGACGTTGGGTATATTAGCGGGCTTATTCCATCTTAGTGTTCGTCCGCCTCAACGTCTATACAAAGGATTACGTATGGGAAATATTGAAACCGTCCTTTCCAGTAGTATTGCTGCTGTCTTTTTTGCAGCTTTTGTTGTTGCTGGAACTATGTGGTATGGTTCTGCAACTACTCCCATCGAATTATTTGGTCCTACTCGTTATCAATGGGATCAGGGATACTTTCAACAAGAAATATATCGAAGAGTTAGTGCTGGACTAGCTGAAAATCAAAGTGTGTCAGAAGCTTGGTCTAAAATTCCTGAAAAATTAGCTTTTTATGATTATATTGGTAATAATCCAGCAAAAGGGGGGTTATTCCGAGCGGGTTCAATGGACAATGGGGATGGAATAGCTGTTGGATGGTTAGGACACCCCGTCTTTAGAAATAAAGAAGGACGTGAACTTTTTGTACGCCGTATGCCTACTTTTTTTGAAACATTTCCGGTTGTTTTGGTAGACGGAGACGGAATTGTTAGAGCCGACGTCCCGTTTAGAAGGGCAGAATCTAAATATAGTGTCGAACAAGTAGGTGTAACTGTTGAATTTTATGGTGGTGAACTCAATGGCGTGAGTTATAGTGATCCCGCAACTGTGAAAAAATATGCTAGACGGGCTCAATTGGGTGAGATTTTTGAATTAGATCGTGCTACTTTGAAATCCGATGGTGTTTTTCGTAGCAGTCCAAGAGGGTGGTTTACTTTTGGGCATGCTTCGTTTGCTCTACTTTTCTTCTTTGGACACATTTGGCATGGTTCTAGAACCCTCTTCAGAGATGTTTTTGCTGGTATTGATCCAGATTTGGATGCTCAGGTGGAATTTGGGGCATTCCAAAAACTTGGAGATCCAACTACAAAAAGACAAGCAGTCTGATGCAACATTGCTTTTTTCTTTTAGTTTCTGTTTGCGATTTTTTTTATTTAATAGGTAGGGTACTGTAGTAATCTTGATTTAAATCGCTGCCGTTTCTTTGACTCTTTTTTGTTCTTTATCCGGAGGGATACTCCTAAGTAAACATAAACAAAACAGGTATGAAAGCTATAATTGTAAACCACGATCAAATTTATGGAAGCATTGGTTTATACATTTCTCTTAGTATCAACTTTAGGGATCATTTTTTTCGCTATTTTTTTTCGGGAACCGCCTACAATTTCAACTAAAAAATGAAATAATTTTTCATTATCTTCATTGACGTAATGAGCCTCCAAATAGTTGGAGGCTCATTACGTCAACTAGTCCCCGTGTTCCTCGAATGGATCTCTTAGTTGTTGAGAGGGTTGCCCAAAGGCAGTATATAGAGCATACCCAGTAAAACTTACAAGTAACCCAGATATAAAGATGGCGACTAGAGTTGCTGTTTCCATTATTATAGAATTGAAAGACCACAATGGATCTATGCTAAGATCGTTTATTTACAACGGAATGGTATACAAAGTCAACAGATCGTAATGAATACAAAATAAGATTTATGGCTACACAAACTGTTGAAGATAGTTCTAGATCTGGTCCAAGAAGCACTACTGTAGGGAAGTTATTGAAACCGTTGAATTCCGAATATGGTAAAGTAGCTCCTGGATGGGGAACGACCCCTTTGATGGGTGTTGCAATGGCGCTATTTGCGGTATTCCTATCTATTATTTTAGAGATTTATAATTCTTCTGTTCTACTAGATGGAATTTCAGTGAATTAGACTGAGAAGAATCTTGAAGTCCTAGCTTTTCGTTCGATACAAAAAAGTAAAGTATGTAGGTCTAAAATTTTTAGCTTATTCTCCTTTGGTAGTTCGACCGCGAAATTTTTTTCTGCATTGTATATTTCCGGAATATGAGTGTGTGACTTGTTAGAATTGACCCTATGAATAGTACAGAGAATGGGGTCTGTCATCTTTATTAAGATGGTTTTACTTCGTCGGATATTCATTCGAGTATCTGGAGCACGAAATAGATCAAATAGATCACAAAGTTTTCGAACTATGATTCATACTTAATACTCAGACCTCGTAGCCGGACTTCTTTCCGTTCTATCTTATAAACTTTAATAAATCAAACTTTTTTTCTGCTTTTAAACCCTTATTTAGATCAAAGGACAAACACTTCTTTGTATTTTATGTTTTTAATCATTATAGCTCTTTTTTTGATTGAATAAGTGATGATCCAATGGTTCTCACTCAGTGAACTTTGGACTTTGAAGGTTTCATTGAATTATCGTGGTTCTCGTATGAATCTGAGGTTTCAATTAATTAGTTAAGTAGGGTCTTAACAAGAGAATTCCTATCAATAATAAAGAAAACAAGAAGAAATCCGCATTCCTATTCCATACAAATACCAAATAAAAAAGACAATAACGATAGGTAATCTAGAAGATTCAAGAGGCCTGTAACGATCAATACAACATAAAGACGTATGAGCTGACTTGAGTTTTTGGCATTTAACCACAAAGAAGAGCTTTCGCATTTTGACTCTTTCATATCTTTAAATAATATTGAATGAGAGAGAAGTTTAAAACTTTATCTTCCATACCCGTTTCAATAAGTATTTGGGTCTTTTTTTTGTTTGAGCTGTACGAGATGAAATTCTCATATACAGTTCTTGGAGGGGGAGGAACCTTGGTTTACCTATCTCAATAAAGTTTATGATTGGTTCGAAGAACGTCTTGAGATTCAGGCGATTGCAGACGATATAACTAGTAAATATGTTCCTCCGCATGTCAACATATTTTATTGTCTAGGAGGAATTACCCTTACTTGTTTTTTGGTACAAGTAGCTACGGGATTTGCTATGACTTTTTATTACCGTCCAACTGTTACTGAGGCTTTTGCTTCTGTTCAATATATAATGACTGAAGCTAACTTTGGTTGGTTAATCCGATCAGTTCATCGATGGTCGGCAAGTATGATGGTCCTAATGATGATCCTGCACGTATTTCGTGTATACCTCACCGGTGGTTTTAAAAAACCTCGCGAATTAACTTGGGTTACTGGTGTGGTTCTGGGTGTATTGACCGCATCTTTTGGTGTAACAGGTTATTCTTTACCTTGGGATCAAATTGGCTATTGGGCAGTCAAAATTGTAACAGGTGTACCTGATGCTATTCCGGTAATAGGATCGCCTCTTGTAGAATTATTACGCGGAAGTGCTAGTGTTGGACAATCTACTTTGACTCGTTTTTATAGTTTACACACTTTTGTATTACCTCTTCTTACGGCCGTATTTATGTTAATGCATTTCCTAATGATACGTAAGCAAGGTATTTCTGGTCCCTTATAAATAATATATATAGATTCTAGATATTTTTAATTAATAATTTATCTTATTACTTGGTGAAGGAACACTCGTATTTTATTGCTATAAATATGGATTATTAAAAAAATAAGACATGTATTTGGATATTTCCCTTCAACTCCACAATACAATATTGTATTATTTTTTTGAAATAAAAAGTTGAAGGGAATTCTATAAAGAGAAAATGGATTATGGGAGTGTGTGACTTGAACTATTGATCGGGCCGTGCAGAAATATGACTTTATCTGCTACATTGGAATTCACAACCAAATGTGTCTTTGTTCCAACCACTGTGTAAGCCCCATACAGGGGATAGGCTGGTTCACTTGAAGAGAATCTTTTCTATGATCATACCCGACGATGTCGTGGATGAGTGGGCTCCGTAAAATCCAGTAGATTAAGGGATGGAACATAATCCTGATTATGTTTTTAGCTATTTTTTTAGTAAAAAAAAAAAATTAATAGTATGTAAATGCATTCATTTCCTCTGCATCGACTTGATTTATGATACTATCGGAGTGAATACAGGATCTAATGAAGAGTAGAGGGTAGACTTCATTAGTAACAAGTAAATCCTTTGTATTTTGAAAATCTCGATATAATTTTTGAGATTAAGGATGAATTAATAAGGTATGAGACGATCCAGAAAGCACTTAATCATGATCAACTTTTAAGCTTACGTGGGTGTTGAGCATTTACTTGTAAGAATGGAATTTATGGCAATCTTTACTTTAGTTGCAATAACTTTGGAATCGGATAATTCTTTTTTTACATATTAAATACTTGTGGATAACATATATATTTTTTGTATGTATTAATTTAGTTTGATTAATTCTTGCTCGAGCCGGATGATGAAAAATTATCATGTCCGGTTCCCTCGGGGGATGGATCCATCAGAATTCACCTATCCCAATAACAAAAAAACCAGATTTGAATGATCCTGTATTACGAGCTAAATTAGCTAAAGGTATGGGTCATAATTATTACGGAGAACCCGCATGGCCCAATGATCTTTTATATATTTTTCCAGTAGTAATTCTTGGTACCATTGCCTGTAACGTAGGCTTAGCGGTTTTAGAACCATCAATGATTGGTGAACCTGCGGATCCTTTTGCAACTCCTTTGGAAATATTACCTGAGTGGTATTTCTTTCCTGTATTTCAAATACTTCGTACAGTGCCTAACAAATTATTGGGTGTTCTTTTAATGGCTTCAGTACCGGCGGGATTATTAACCGTACCCTTTTTGGAAAATGTTAATAAGTTCCAAAATCCATTTCGCCGTCCAGTAGCGACAACTGTCTTTTTGATTGGTACCGTGGTGGCCCTGTGGTTAGGTATTGGAGCAACATTACCAATTGATAAATCTCTAACTTTAGGTCTTTTTTAATTAAATTTATTCAATTGTAAAATAAAAGGCGTGGGTATCTAGGGAGTAGTCATTTCAAAATGAATTCTCCCTAGATACATATCTAATTAATTTTATTAATTAAAACGGGTTCGACTGGAAAATCGAAATTACGTTGAAGGTTTAAAATCCATTTCAATTTCAAATTGACTTTTTCGTCAATTTTTTTTTAATGCTTTTTCTATTTTTTTTCTAGAATGTCTAATATCTTTTTTACATCTTCTATGTGAAAATGTTCCATTTTGATAAGGTCTTCTTGACTGTTATTCAAAAGGTCCAATACTGTATGTATATTGGACTTTTTGAGACAATTATAGATTCTGGGAGGCAATTCTAATTGGTCAATAAAAATATATTGAAATGCTAGTTCTTTTTTTTTTTTTCTTAGATTAACTAATCTATTATGAAAAGGAAAAAGGGGTAAAGTAACTTGATGTTGATTGTTCTCTAAATAGAACGTTTCTTCTTCTACATGTAGAAAAGGAATAAATAAATTAATCAAATTCCGGGAGGCTTCATGAAGTGCTTCCTTAGGAGTTAAACTTCCATTTGTCCATATTTCTAGAAAAAGAATCTCTTGTTTTTCATTCCCATTCCCATAAGAATGAATACTATGATTCGCATTTTGAACAGGCATGAATACAGCATCTATAGGATAACTTCGGTCTTCAAAGTTATTTGACATTTTTAGACTATATCCGCGATTCCTCTCGATTTTTAATCCAATACACAAATCTATTGGTTCCGTTAAGGTAGCTATATGCTGTGTATTATCAATGATTTCCACAGAGGGCGGTAAAATTATGTCTCGAGCAGTTATATATCCGGGACCTTGGACACAAATAAGCGCGTTGCGCGTTCCATATAGATTACTTCTTAATACAATCTCGTTCAAATTCATTAAAATTTCATGTACTGATTCTTGAATACCTACTATGTTAGAATAGTCATGTAGTATGTTCTCAGATTTTGCACGTGTAATACATGTTCCTTCTATTTCGCCAAGTAAAGCTCTTCGCATCGCAATGCCTATTGTGTCGGCTTGACCTTTCATAAGTGGAGACAGAATAAAGCGTCCATAATAAAGACGCTTACTGTCTCTTCTTGATTCAACACACTTCCACTGCAGTGTCCGAGTAGATACTTTTACTTTCTCTCGAACCATAGTAATTTTATTTGATCAGATCATTGAATCATTTATTTCTCTTGAAACCCTTTCAGCCTTTAGTTAGTTCTATACACGTCTTTTTTTAGGGGGTCTACAACCATTATGTGGCATAGGGGTTACATCTCGTACGAAACTTAAAAGTATACCGCTTCTACGAATAGCTCGTAATGCTGCATCTCTTCCCAGTCCAGGGCCTTTTATCCTTACTTCAGCTCGTTGCATACCTTGATCCACTACTGCTCGAATAGCATTTCCTGCTGCGGTTTGAGCAGCAAAAGGTGTTCCTCTTCTTGTACCCCTGAATCCACAAGTACCCGCGGAGGACCAAGAAATCACCCGACCCCGTACATCTGTAACGGTCACAATGGTATTGTTGAAACTTGCTTGAACATGAATAACTCCCTTTGGTATTCTACGTACATTTTTACGTGAACCACTACGTGTATTTTTACGTGAACCAATTCTTAATATAGGTTTTGCCATATTTTTTTATTTCACAAGAAATATATGGATATATCCATTTCATGCCAAAACGGACCTTTTTTTTTCTAGCTCCTTGGACGTGCCCTTTACTTTATTTCCTTTAGTAAGATTATCCTTGTCTTTGTTTATGCCTCGGGTTGGAACAAATTACTATAATTCGTCCCCTCCTACGGATTAGCCGACACTTTTCACAAATTTTACGAACGGAAGCCCTTATTTTCATAGTTGTTATTCCTTAATTCTCTGAATATATTTATTGTTGGACGAAAAAAAGGTTTCTTGATATTTTTGAATCTTGAATTGTATCTTCGTGAAAGGAATGTTGAATTTGAAAAAAAAAAACCACTTACTCATTTGAATCCTTGTTATGGAGTCTAGAAAGTGACTGTTCCCCGATTAACTTATACCTAAGAACTTACTAAAATGAACTTACTAAAATTTGAACCCTTTTCTCCTATAGGTATACCTATACAAAAATATGGTCGAATCCTTTCAGAAGCATGACCTAATCATTAGTATCTAAACAAAATCGAACCATGACGTTTGGAAGTGCTTCACTTTTTTAGCAGGGGTGGTATTACACAACCCCTTTTTTTCACAAATGGTAAGTTCCGGATATCCAATTTTTATATTAGAAGGATTACCATATATAACACAAAATTTCTCCGCCGATTCTTTTTAGTCGAGCTTCTCGGTCTGTCATTATACCTTGAGAAGTCGAAAGGATTACAATTCCTATTCCCCCTAAAATTCGTGGAATTCGTTGAGAGTTAGAATAGATTCGTAGACCCGGTCGGCTTATTCTCTTTAAATTTAAAATCGTTTTATAGGATTCTTTCTTATTTCGTCTATGTCTTAGGGTTAAAATCAAAAAATATTGAGTGTTTTCGCGATGTTTCCTTACGTTTTCGATAAAACCCTCTCGTAAAAGTATTTTAACAATGCTTTCGGTGATGTTAGTCGATCCTATCCGAACCGTTCCTTTTCTATTCATGTCAGCATTTCGTATAGAGGTTATTATATCAGCAATAGTGTCTTTCCCCATGATAAGTTAAAATTCCTTATTGTTCTATAATTTTGATATAATCAACATGTTCTTTTTCTTTTATTTATATATAGATAGAGACGAATTATATATTAATATATGAATTCAATTATTAATATATAAAATTATTAAGGGTATATGCGTGATACACAATCTATTAATTCATTTTATTTCAATACCATTTTTTTAATCCTATACTAACTATCGATATTTAGGTCTTATAATACCTCAGGAGCTAATGAAACTATTTTAGTAAAGTTTAATTGTCTCAATTCCCGTGGGATCGCCCCAAAAACTCGAGTTCCTTTTGGATTTCCTTCTTGATCAATGACAACTGCGGCATTGTCATCATATCGTATTATCGTCCCATTGTTACGTTTGAGTTCTTTACGAGTACGTACAATTACAGCTCTGATCACTTCTGATCTTTCTAGCGGAGTATTTGGGATTGCTTCCTTGATTACAGCAACAATAACGTCACCAATATGAGCATAGCGGCGATTACTAGCTCCTATTATTCGAATACACATCAATTCTCGAGCCCCGCTGTTGTCTGCTACATTCAAATAGGTTTGTGGTTGAATCATATTTTTGTATCTCTTCTTTTAATGCAAAGGACGAAGTAAAAAAATATTGTTTGTCAAAAAAAGAAAATTTATAATCTTTTTATCCTTAAATGTTATTTAGCTTTTTCATTCTATATTCCTACTTCAGAAATAATGAATTGGGTTTTTATAGGCATTTTTGATGCCGCTATTGAAATAGCTTTTCTGGCTATATTTTCGGGTACACCACCCATTTCATAAAGGATTTTACCTGGTTTAACCACAGCTACCCAGTACTCTGGGGATCCTTTCCCAGAACCCATACGCGTTTCCGCGGGTCTTACTGTAACCGGCTTGTCTGGAAATATACGTACCCAAATTTTTCCACCACGTCGTACATTTCGTGTCATTGCTCGTCGCCCTGCTTCTATTTGTCTAGATGTGATCCAAGCGGGTTCAAGTGTTTGAAGAGCATATCTGCCAAAACAAATACGATTCCCACGAGAGGATATTCCTTTTAGTCTTCCTCGATGTTGTTTACGAAATCTGGTTCTTTTTGGGTTATAGTTGATGGGTTTTTTCTAAATTATAAATTCCATCTCTACTACAGAACTGGACGTGAGAGTTTCGTCTCATCCAGCTCCTCGCGAATAAAAGGACTAATTAAGATATAGATGTAGTTATAGATGTAGTTAATGATTAATAGGATTAATCATGGTATTTTTTGAAATTTCATCTTATCTCTTCTAAATTTGTGTATGTCTTTTTAAAAATAGAACCAAAGATGAATTCTATTTCTATTTATTTCAAAATAACGTAATATCATCATTACAAATGTAGTTTTTGTTAGAGTTAGAATATTCTAACAAATCCTTATTTTTTTTATCTTTTTCATTGTTTTTTTTCGTCTTTTATTACTTTTTTTATTTGAAAAAAAAAACACAATTTTTTCGCCGGCGAATATTTACTCTTTCAATATCTATTTAAGTTTGCTGTTTATTCCCCGAGGTCTCAGAATCAAAATCAGAATCAGAATAGATAATAAAGTTTCTGGTTTATTCCGCCATCCTGTCCAATGAATTACTAAGATTTGTTTTTCACTAGAATCCTATATATTCATGGGTTCCGTCGTTCCCATCGCTTCTTGATTAATCATTAGGCCTGAATTCTACAATGGAGCTTTTACATGAAATTTTGAATTTCATTTTTTTTTTTTTTTTNATAGGTTTGTGGTTGAATCGTATTTTTGTATCTCTTCTTTTAATGCAAAGGATGAAGTAAAAAAATATTGTTTAAAAAAGAAAATTTATAATCTATTTATCCTTAAATGTTATGTAGCTTGTTCATTCTATATTCCTACTTCAGAAATAACGAATTGGGTTTCTATAGGCATTTTGATGCCACTATTGAAGTAGCTTTTCTGGCTATATTTTTTGGTACACCACCCATTTCATTAAGGATTTTTACCTGGTTTAGCCACAGCTACCCAGTACTCTGGGGATCCTTTCCCAGAACCAATACGCGTTTCCATGGGTCTTACTGTAACCGGTTGTCTGGAAATACACATACCCAAATTTTTCCACTATGTCTTACATTTTGTGTCATTGCTCGTCGCTCTGCTTCTATTTGTCTAGATGTGATCCAACCGGGTTCAAGTGTTTGAATAGCATATCTGCGAAAACAAATATGATTCCCACGAGAGGATATTCCTTTTAGTCTTCCTCGATGTTGTTTACGAAATCTGGTTCTTTTTGGGTTATAGTTGATGGGTTTTTCTAAATTATAAATTCCATTTCTACTACAGAACTGGACGTTAGAGTTTCGTCTCATCCAGCTCCTCGCGAATAAAAGGACTAGTTAAGATATAGATGTAGTTATAGATGTAGTTAATGATTAATCATGGTATTTTTTGAAATTTCATCTTATCTCTTCTAAATTTGTGTATGTCTTTTTCAAAATAGAACCAAAGATGAATTATATTTCTATTTATTTTAAAGTAATGTAATATCATCATTACAAATGTAGTTTTTGTTAGAGTTAGAAT
>KE155472.1:123091-139251 GCA_000411075.1 Sisymbrium irio
TTGATGGTCTTCTGGCCGGAGAGGCTTTACCGGCCAAAGGATCAACTCCAGGCCCAGGCCAGTATGTTATCCTTGGGCGCTTGCACACCCACACTAGTTCCACCATACCCGTGAAAGGCTTAATCGATCAGAGATTGATCACCGAACAGTTGCAACTGTTCCCAAGCCGTGTCCTTTCAATCCCTAAGCTTTACCGGCCATGATGTACTCTTGGGCCGAAGCCTTTATTTCCATCACGATACATTTGCACTCGTGGTTCTACTCTGGACTAGTTGTGAACAACTCGCCATTCCTCCTTAGACCTTTCCGGTCAAGGAATTCAAAGGCAGCTGCCAGTCCCAAATGCACCCATTCATGAGACACCCTTTCGGAGCATGTGCGGGTCAAAGGTAAATTCTTCCAGGCTCTCACCAGATCGGCATTGGCTAAGATCTCGGTTGCATGTAGCGGGCCAACCTTCGCACCCGTTCACACACACCCTTTGATGACATGATATTGAAATGCACCCAGACACCGACTACACATGAGTATAGTCTCGAACCATAAGACTTATGGGATCTCCCTTTCAGAATATTGAAGAAGAGAGACAGAGACGGTAGCGTTTTAGGTGTTCCGTCCATACCGGCTCTCAACTCGCCCGGACTCAAACCGCACGGTCAGATTCAACGGTTGGCTGGGAACCCATACATACCTTTGAGACACGAGCAAGGGCAGCCGTGGCTTTTCCCTTCTCTTCGGCTGGATTTCCTCCCATCCCGTGGGTTACTTACTTCTCTTTGACCGGTAAGAAGACTCAAACTTCTACTCGGTTTTTCTCTCCCAACTTTCTAATGTTTTCTGACAGTTTATTTCTTGCAGAGCGAGTGTTGCAGAGAAAATCTGATGACAGAAATGCCGTGGGGGAAGGGGATATTTATAGCCTCGGGCTTGCCCCTTGAAGAGGCTTAAACGGACAGGCACAACTCTTTGGGAAGGACGCAATGGTTCGGTGGTGCCCTTATGCCACGGGCCCCCATTCGCTGTACCCATGTGTGCCAAGGCCCCATAACCGCCACCCCAGCGCCACAATTCACCCCGGAGCTAGGTAGCTCACCCCGGCCACTAGCTGGCCCAGCTAGCTCCCTAGGTACCCAGCGGGCCTAGCTGTTGTTCACCCCCTCGCTGCCCGAGCTAGACCCTGAACTGCCCCAGCTAGCTGAGTTAGAGTCTCAGTATGACTCCAACTCCAATCCGCCCCCATTTACCTCACTTTTAGCCCGGCCAGAACTTTCATTCTAACTGGCTACCTTCCCCATGAATCGTTGACCTGATTCACTCGGACTCAAACCGAGTGATCTTTCATTGGCCTAATTGGTCTATGTTCCGGGACTTAGTGAGGTTTGAGGACGTTACAAGGCTTCCCATCTCATTTCTTTTGGAGTATGAGAGAGAGAAATTAGGTAAGTGGTTTTGGAAAAGGGGAGAAGATGCATTGAGTTTGACTACACTGCATAGCCGCGGAGTTTAGTATTTGTTGCATATACATCAGCATTATGCAGATATGATGGCCGTGCAACAAACAGATGGATGGCGTTTCAATGTTAAACAATGCTCATGTGACTGTTGTTGATTTGGAAGCACAATCTTATGCATGTGGTGTGTTTGATATTGAAAATCTCCTTACTCACATGCAATTGCAGCTTCAACCACGGCTGGTATGCATATGTCTAACGTTGTCTATCCATACTATGGAAAAGAGTATTTTTATTCTACATACGGATAGAACATTTATCCCAGACACTCTGATGTATCAACTGCTACTGCTATACAATGTCTTCCTCTGGCCGTGAAAGGCGATCGCGGTAGAAAAAAGAAGTCTATGTGGCAAACATGGCTAGAAATCTCAAGAAAATGCAGATCAGTACCAAGAAAGCAGCATAGTTGTTCAAAATGCAAAAAACCAGGCCATATTCGAAGAAATTGTGTAAGTATTTTGTCACTGGTTTAATCAAAATAAGTATGTACGAATCACTAACGCATGTTCTTTATATCTAGAGGATTAGAGATGGTTCGTAAAAATCTCCTCATTATCGCATCTACTTTCAAGATTACATCTTAGAAGTCTACGCATGAAGTCTGACTGGAATTCAGCGATTACTCTTGATGTTTTTAACTCCATTTCCTTAACTCCATTTCCTTAAAGTTTCCTTTTGCTTTTGCTTCTCATTCGGAACCGGCGTAAGGTCGTGACTCAAAGCTTCATATCTTTTCTGAATTTTGTAACCTTGTCGAGTTCAGGGTTAACGTGCAAATCAGAAAGACCATCTTCTGACTCAAGCCAACAGTCATCCTCTTCGGCCAAATCTCTTAATCCTCCAGAACTTCAGGACCACAATAGGAAACCCCTCCGTAGAGGTAATGAACCCTTTTAAAACTCATACGCACATGAACCATAGGCAATGCACCGGATCTTGTTGTCCCTGAAAAAAAATGGATGTTACATCAACTCCCTTTTAATGAGTATGCGCTAACACATGTATGTCATAATTCTTACTTTGAGCCTCGGATGTAGAAGATTCTTGTTGTCTTCGAAGGGTCCTCACAATCAACTACCATATGACATGTCCGGTAGATAACACCCATCGTATCTGCAATAAAACCAATTTTGATTATGTGGATAATAGGAGTATACTGTAAATAAAGTTAATGAACTATAGTTACCGATTGCAACGTCTATATCTGTGTCGAAATCCTGAATATCATCAATACTAACGAAATCCATATATTGCATGTAATTGATAGATTATATCTTCCTTGATTGACTCAAAGGTATGGGGGTGATCATGTAGCAAAACTTCGTCGATTTGAACCCTGAAATTCGCATTGTGACCGCAAGATTCTGAATTTTTATACAACTCCCTTCAAGCTTTTCTACCCCTTGGAATCTTTTAGCGTCATTTGGAGATACAAGAAATTCCATTTTCGTCCCCTTCCATACAGAACATAACACATAACACCATCATATCAACATAAGAAAACACCATCACTATCAAATATAGAAAGAAGTAACTTCTACTTACATTTTCATCAATTAAAATGTACGACCACAACAGCCCAACGGATGTAATGAACCACGAATATGCTCTGAGCACTTTGAGTTTGAAATGTCAAGCCATCGTTGTCCTGCTCGTCTCCGATAGAAGGTTATAAGTCATACCTCGTTTCTGCAAGACAAGAAATAGTTGTGCCTATAACTTCTTTGAAGAAGTAAATTTTAATATTTAATGAGAAGCCGCTTCATATTAACTGTGAAATTTAACAGGCGCGACATGACTAATAACCAGAATAATTATTTATATCCCTTGCGTGTAGCAGTTAACATAATTACTGAACTCGTTTCTGATTTGACAGATAGAACAGCACTGTAATTATGATTATGTTGGCCTAAGTAAATATCTTTTGACCTTTTCAGACTTCATTATTAGGCTTCCAGTGAAGACTTCATTAGTAGACTACAATGCTATTGTGGGCTTTAACTGAAGACTTCATCAGCATACTACAAATCATTAGTGGGCTTAAACTGAAGTCTACTTTAATAATAAATAGATTAAATCAAAAACATATTTCTGCTGAGAAGTCTACTATAGAAGTATGCGACTCGTTCATGTTCGAAGGATAGATAAAACAAAAAATTACCATCTCTATCCTATCACATAGCAAAAAACATACCCTAAAATGATTGACCAGACAGTCAGCGGCGTGCCTCGTATAGTTCCACATCCCACTAGTTGCAGTTTTCTTCATCCGGTCCACGGCAGTCTATCTCATCGAATATTTCACCAGACATCTTCTCACTGTTTGCTTTCATATTAGAGTTGCACAACATTGTTAGAAACGACATCCCCAAGGCAAGGCATTCAATGTATTTCAGACAGTATACACCACAATCACTGGCGGGAGGTTTATTCTGAGGCACTCCAACTGTTACCCGCTCGTATGTGTACCTTTCATATGTTTAGCTGTCCCTATCAACAGATAACTCCCACATCAGATAAGATAGCACTACAGCAATAGGCTCAACAGACCTGTCGATTTCATCATCACTACAGTTTGTAATGTAATTGTCCCAAACGAGAATGTGCCTCCTCAGAGTAGAGATATACAAAGCAGCCCAATGCTGGCTTTTGATATTCAACGGCGCGTATATGTCATCCACTTCAAGTCCCCATGTCTTCTTCGTCCTGCAGTTAAGTGGATGATCGTATGTGTGGTAAATATATGATCCGGCAGGAATTAGTTTCCCTGAACCATTAGGATTTGCATCGGACTGCACGAATTTTTTGTACTTTGCACTCCACATCTGTGTAAATATCATGTCAACGAAAAAAATCATCTCTGATTTAAACCATTCCGGATGCTTAGCAAATCGAAACCTCAGTACATTTAGAACTTGGTCCAGATGCTACAACGAGTGTAAATGAAATTTGTTAAGTAAGTCTCCTACATAAGTCTGCTAAGTAAGTCAACTAATGAATAGATAGTACGGATAACCGTATCTTTTAGCCACTGCCTTAAAGTTCGAAGAATCCACCACCACTCGGCAACCATGATTTTCTCTTTTTTTGAATAAGAACTGCAAATACAACTTTCTAAGGTTTTCTCTAGATTGTTTTCTAAGGTTTTCTACTTTCGAAGGATTCAGAACTAACCCAAGGCGGAATTTCTTCTTCATGTGTTGGGTCTTCGGTTTTTTCATTTGACTTATCTTTCTCTTCTGTCTTTACTTCTTTCATCCTCTGATCCACAGCTTCCATCTTCTCCTCCACAGCTGCTATATTTTTCTCCACAGCTTCTACCTTCTGAGTAATGAGGTTCAGCTCGTTCACGAATTTCATAAACCCATCCTTCATCTCCAGAATTATCCCTGTGCACCAATTCGCCAGATTGGCTTTTATTATTTCCACCATACTAGGGTCAACTGAACTCTCCGAATTCGGCGGCCCCTAACGCTGCATTTTGCGGACTTCTTCATCTGACTCGCACTTTCTCTTGTTGTTTCCACCAGAAGGCTCAGCCTTCACGTTGTTAGAGACCTTCAATCCGTATGGCACCTAATCGGATTTTTTCCATTTCCACGCAACACGAAACTCCCTAAAACATTTCTTTAACAATGTTGTCAATGGCCTCGTCTTCTTCATCATTATCGCACTTAGGGAACATATCAGCCAGGTTCTCCATCATCACACAATTGTTGAAGCGGGTCTGCGTAAAATTCATTTATCAATATTTGGATATCATTAATTATCTCTACTTATTTAATTCATAAAAACTACTCTTCCCCACGGGTAATTCTCGAATGCATCTAAATCAATCACTAGCCTAGCCATCTTTGCCCATGTAGGTAAGTTGGGTTTCCATGCTTCTACAAGACCGGCATAGCCAGCCTAATCCGATCTTCTCGAGGCTATGTCGATGCATAGCTACACTCCAATCTTCTCCCATAATTATGTCATCTCTTCATTAACCTCAATCTGCCTACTCCATATCCTCGACGTAGTCACAATTGAGTCCAGTGAGATGTCCAAACTCTAACAGCGAAAATCTCAATGGGTTTACACCAAAGAGATTCCATATCTCATAATTCTTGTTGCAAGATATCTGAAAACCCAGCATATAATGCACCAACCGAGATGTCCAACCAAAATATAGCTTGTGGAACTTTAAAAAAACACCCAACCTAGATTCACTAATCTCTTCCCACTCATCCTTAGTCAGTAGGTCTGCCAGTGCACTGAACAACTTCGTATCGTTTCTGTAGTAGCCAATACTTTTAAGGGTGGCGGGTTCATCACCCTTTGTGAATAACCTTCGTGGGAATACAGGTTGTTCCATGCTACAGAAAGAGAAGAATGTGTATCAAATTGTACTTTAGAAGTCTACTATAGAAGTCTACTATCAAAGTCTAATGTAGGCGTCTACTTTAGAAGTCCACTACCAAGGTCTACTTTAAAAGCCTACTTCAAAATCTACTACTGTCAACGTCTACTATCATCAAAGTCGACTTCCAAAGTCTTTTACAAACGTCTACTACCAAATTCTACCACAGGCGGCAGTGCATTATCTCTAAATCCACTTTTCCGTTACAATTATATACCAGCTAAAAGACGAGTTAACCAGCAAGCAGGAGAGAAGGTAGGAAGGGAGAACATAAATTACCAACGACAACTACGGTACATAACGTAGACGAGATCTAAAAAACAAATTCATATTCAACAGCAACCGGATTATAGGGGTACACATATAGTAGGATGAGTGTAGAAACATCAAAAGAGGGAACATACATTACCGAGTAGAAGAAACAGCACGACGGTGGCGGTAGAATGGCAGCAGCGAAAGAGATGCTACAGTGATATCGCCAAATTACAGGGGATTTTTATGTTTTTTTCTTACACGACCAATAAATGTAATTGGACTTTCTTTTACACAACTTTAATCGGTTGGTTCCCAGTTTGGTTTTCCGTAACGGTTCAATTCTGTTTTAAATTAAATAACTAACTGATCCCGGTTCCCTTTTGTTAAATTCCTACCTACTTTGCAATTTCGTTTCCCACCAAAAACATATAAGGGTTAATTTGAGTTTTAGACTTCACCTGAAGTCTGTTCACTTTTCATATATTTTTATGAAATTCTCCCTACTTAGAAATTTCGTTCCTGCCTATATTGAGTTAGGGTTAATTTAAATTTCAGACTTCACATGAAGTCTACTCATTTTTCATACATTTTTATCATATTTTCCCTGCTTAGAAATTCTGTTCCTACTTATATTGAATTAGGGTTAATTTGAATTTTAGATTTCACCTGAAGTCTACTCACTTTTCATACATTTTTATCAAATCTCCTTACTTAGAAATTCCATTGCCGCCTATACTGAATTATGGTTAATTTGAATTTCAGACTACACCTAAAGTCTACTATCTCTTCATATGAAAACAAAAAAATTGAATTTCAGACTTTACCTGAAGTCTACTCACCATTTTCTGCATTTATTGAATTAGGTTAATTTGAATTCAGACTTCGCATGAAGTCTCCTAATGTAGTCTGACAATCATAAACCCTAATTTGTGAAAAATTAAGATTATCTACATCAAAACTACAGGTTATATACAGAGGTAAATATTCTGAATAGACTTCCAAATGAAGTTTGTCAATCATAAACTCTAATTTAAATTTTCCATCCTAATTGAACTTTTATTTTTTTTATTTACTTATTTCGGTGTAATCTTAATTTATATAGATGAGAATATTTGTTCTTTAGTTGATATTAGCAAAAAATTTGCACAATATTTTTTTCTTTTTTTCATAATTTCAATTTAAGGTATGTATTCTGCTGAGTAGAGTTCTTTAGACGTCTAACTTGAAGATTTCCAAACGAAGTCCACCAATTATAAACCTAATTTGAAATTTTCCACCCTAACTGACTTTTGATGGTTTTAATTTACTAATTTGTATACAATTTTAATTTATATAGATGGTAATATATGTTTTATAGTTGATGTTAACAAAAAAATTGCATAATATTATTTTCCTATTTTCTTAATTAAAGTTTAAAATATATTTATCAAGTATACTTCTTTAGACGTCTACCTATTAAACGTCAAACGAAGTTAACCTTGCAAACTTCTCCATCAGACTTCCCAAAGTTATCGCTGTCACATCATGTTTAGTTTTTTTGTTTGTTTGCTAGGGTGTCAAGTGTAATTTCACAATCTCTCTAGTGTTGCTTAATTTTAAATTTAGGGTCTACTTTCTATCTAAACACGAAAAATGGATTATCATCAGCAAATTCCTCAATAAATCGCTGACATATTTGTCCATCCCCATGATCATAACCATTCACACCCAAAATAACGAATGAAGAAGCCACTCTACCAAATAATGTTAAATACTACAGAGAAAATGATTTGACATATTCAAGAAAGAGAATACAATACATAACTAATGAACAGAACAATCATAACGACGAAAAATTAATTTCAAGCACTGTAAAAATATGAATGAAAACACACAAAAGGTAGACCAAAAAACGTTTTTCAAATTCACCGCGCATGCCCGGTAGAGGAGGTACACAACTTGTTTATATAACTTATCGCTCCGGATGTGACTGGTGACCAATAGAATTAAAAGGAATGATAATTCTTCTTCACTCCTAAACAATTACACCATTTATAAATAACTTTTATTACAGATTATTCCTTATCATTCCTTGTTTTGAAGAGAATTTTAGTGTAAAAATATTCTTTATCTAATTTGAAAAGGAATACATATTCCACTTGATTCCTATAATTTATTCTTTTTCTTTTTTTTTTCTTTTCAACAAATACAACAAATCGATTAAAATTTAGAAAGGTTCTTTGCTCCAACTCGGTGGTATCGACGCAACATGAAAAACTTCTCTCAGGAGAACTCTAACTCTGTGCGCCAATTTATATGATTTTACGTTCTTTTCACGTGGAATTAGCTTGATGGAGAATGGGTTGAAAAACTCATTCCATATTTAAAATTCCTTGTTGTGTGTTGTGAAAGCTGGCCATTCCTCAGGGTTGGAAATTATCTTGATCAAGTCAGAACAATCTGTAGGGAACACTACGTGATGATGTTGCAGATATTTCATGCATTCCATTGCCCAAATCAGGGCTTCAAACTCTGCATATAAGGATGTTAAACTTACACTATTATTACGAGACCCCATCCTACATTCCGTTACTCCTTCCTTACTACAATACCAACCTTGGCCTGAGTAAATATATGATGCTTTACAGGAACCGTCTACAAAACACCACCATCCGTCATGTCTCAGTATATAAAGCTGTGATGCAGAGTTTCGTCCCTCATTCCTTCTATCTACTTTTCCTTTTCATTCTTTTCATTCTTTTTCATTCATATTCGTTTTTTAATAGTCACCATTCACACCATCTGATTGATGCATAGTTTGCTATTTATTTTCCTTAAATGGGTTGTTGTGATATTGAATTTCAGGATAAGAAGGTATATAACTTTATAGTATAACTGCAAATCAATTAAGTTCTGATATAAGATAATATTTTGTGGAAACGGGTTTATAACTATTTGCTTCGAGGTTTTGCATTTACTCTTGACTAAGTACATTTGATAGTTTTCAAACCTGACTTTTCTCGGTTGGAAAAGGCTTACAAAATGGCTAAAAATGCTGTAGATAAGAGATTTCTATGTAAAATAGATAAAGTTCCATAGGCCAGACGCCTTTGAAAATCAACTAGAAATGTATTTCTGTGAGAAACTGGCTTTATGTTGGATGCTCAAAATAAGTGAATAACACAAAGGGATTTGGCTGATTGAGGCAATAGTAAGAAATAATTTCTTCTCTATAATATGCTCTTATATTCATCCATTTTCTATTGGAATAATGTTATTATTTAATATATTTGGTGTCCAAATAAATTGGAAATAAATGAGTAATTCCTAAATATCTCTACTTTGATGGATGGTTGAGATTAAATCAAAGGAAACCCTAGTGAATAATTAGGTCCTTTCTCCACCTATAAATACTTGTCATTAGACCATCATATATGCAAGATTAAAGATAAAAGAAAACACCTAAAAACTTTAGGCAAGGGGAGAGAAATCTAATCACCTACCTTATGCATTTCATTTTCCATCAAGGAATTCATCCAAACTTATATGGGAAGATCATTCTCTCTTTGGAGCTATAAATCCAGGTATTCTATAAATCTCCTAATGAATCTATATTTGAAGATCTTGGGGTTCATGTAAGTTTTGACTTACATGAGGTATCGACCATGGTTATAAACATCTAGTTAATCCATTATGTATAACAGATTTATGAACTGAATACGGAAAATGATAGATGTAGAACTCATTATTTTCTTGATCTGAATTATGTTGATAATTTTCATATCCGTGCATAGATCGTGCGTTTTGAAAATTATATAATGTTAGAATCAATTATCTGTACAAAATTAGAGTTCTACATTTAGTTTTAGAATTTTATTTCAAATATTTATTACATAATTGTTTTGTTCATAATTTGAGTATATCATATATCTATAATATTGTAATTTTTCTGCCTGCTGTATTATGTGCAATTTTTTTTTTTCATTTTGTGAACTAGTTTTCACAAATTTTATAGTAGAACCTAAATCGTACATAATTCGTTCGAAATTAATAATAGAAAGGGATTTTGTGCATAATTCGTACAAGATCAAATTGTTCTGGTCATAACTCGTATTAATTGTAATTAAAAATAAATAAAACGTTTTTGTACTTTATTGTACAATAAATATTGTGATTTATTCACATAAAAACGTTTTAGGTTGAGAAAAGAAGAAGAAAAGAATTTGTGTTCTATTCCAATAGAGGGGTTCCTTTATATAGGAAATACATGTGGTGAAGTTATAAAGACGAAACCTAATGGGCTAATATGTGGACATCTAATATGGACATCTAATTATTCATAACACTCTCCCTTAGATATCCATTATAATGAAATACTTAGTAATGCGTTTAACATGTTGTCTCATTAAAAACATTATCAGGAAAACCCATTGGGAAAAACCATGGTTAAGAGAAAAAAAAAGTACAACGCGCAATTACTTCCCATCATGAGTACATACGTCGAGATCTTTGAGACGGCGCAATCCAATACGGTGAACTAACTTCTTGAAAGTAGCAGTTGAAAGTGTCTAGGTAAATGTGTCTGCCAAATCTTCACTTAAATCAATCTGTAGAATACGAGAATTGTCATTCTTCTGTAGTGTTTTGGTCTTGCTGATGACTCATTTTGATCATTCTCTTGGATTGTCTTGATCTCGTTAATAAATGGAGAAGAATATGGTAGAAATAATAGATTTTCATTATTTGTATTATGACATTTGTTCTTTTTGTATGTCTATCTTTGTGTATGTTTTTTATTGCCTGATTAAAACCTTAGCATGGAAAAACCTTATAGGATCTAAACCATGAAAAGGGAAAAAGAGTACAACCACACACATCATTGTGTCTCCCGCTGGAAGCAATACCTTCAGGATATGCATTTGAAATCATGTATATAATCTTTGAGAGAATTGAGCATAATCTTCGTGAATAATTGTCTAAGGGTCATTGAATTTCTAACTCATATTACCCTTTTAACATAGACAATATTTTCTTGATTTTTTTGGACTTCAAACCAATTCTTTTTACATATTGTCTTACAATTTTTATTGTAATATATGTTATTCAGGTTCTTTTGATCAAAGTTATTATTATGACTTTCTTCCTTGTCATACAAAATCACATCTTTCAACCCTAAAAATATTAGTAAGATGCTCAAATAACATTTTAAATATGGTTCTTTATTGCCAAACATATATGAGCATTGTTTTATGTAAATCCCACAAGGATACTCATCTCTTTTCTTAATATTCAATTTGGAATAAATAAAGACAATGTTGTCTTTTCAAGAATATATTCTTCAAAACTACGAGTTTCAATAACTCTTTAAGAGTTTTGACAAATATATTCAAATATAAAATCACATATTATTTTCATCAAACTATTTGTGATAACTCTGCAAGAGTTTTCATGATGATTAAGGATTCTAGTGATCCATAATCTTTTGATAAATACACATTGATATATTTACTCATCTTATTATATTCATTTTCTGATTATACTCTATAAAACTAATTTATCTTAATCGGATCAAATAGCTTGAGTTGATTTTAATATTAGCAAACTTTCTGGAATTTATCCTTCTAGAATATCTATAATAGAGTTACATATAATTATCATTATTCAATGGATTGTATAAATCAAGTTCTTTTACTATTGCCAGACTATTAAAGAACTTAAAAGTTGTTGCATTCACCACATGAGACCATGTCTCTTTATGATCAATCTTATATTCATATTACTTTAGCACCAAAGCTTATTCAAATTCCACTGGTTTATCATTTTAGTAGTATGGGCTACTGATCCACATACTTTTCTCTTTCTTATAGATTTTCATTTTGTGTCTATTGTTTCTTTTTAATTTGGCCAATCATTTATTTTTGTACACTTTTCCAATAGACTTTCTTTCATAATCCTCTTTCTCATTAATCATTCAACTGCTACATTGCACGCACACTTATTATTGACGTCGATTTGCTTTTATGGTTCCATTTTATTCCACACATGAATTAACTTATTGAGATCTCTTTCTCGTCTCAGGCCTGAGTTTCTTTTTTTTATCATATTTAATGTCTCTTTTTGGAGATCATTCCAAATATTTATTATCTCGGTTTGACCATTTATAATTTCTACTCCTTTTTCCGAGAATAGAACCAATACTCATTTAGAAGATTGATATTGTCCTTCTGGAACATCAATTTTACTGGAGCATTTATAGCTGGTATATATATGACTTTTTCACTCTTTGGGTCAGTAATTAAGTCAGGCTATTGGTTTACTTAACTTTATAAATGAATTATCTTTTGGACTTCCAATTTATATTCTTGATTCTGAGGATCAATGATAATTCATTTCAACTTATTTTCTTTTCCAGCGGTTTATTTTTCTCCCCTTAATGTTGGAAAGAATGACTCATTCAAATTTCAGTCTAAGCATGACTTAAATCCTTCACGGATGGCTTTTAATTCTAAGTATCAATGAAGATTTATATCCAACATATATTCTCATCATTCTTTTAAGGATTCATCTTAAAGCTCTGTGGTGGAACAACTGAAATATATACTATACATCCAAATTCTTAGATGTGAAATATTTAGTTTCTGACCCAAAACCAATCACGGGGAAAAACTTTTGATTACTCGTTGGCTTGATGCAAATAATTGCTGCTTCATTTTGTGTGTGAACAAATTCTTTAGTTGTTCAGAACTTCTAGGAAAATTCTCACGAATTCACCAGAATTATGAAGATGCATGGTGGGTGATCAGTCCACAAACATCTCCTTAAAGCCATTAATAGATTCCAAATCTATATTGGTTGGTGAAAACCATATTATCATCTTATCTTGTGAGTATGCTTCACATAAGAATCTTATTTTTATTTAATAATATTTGACTATAGTTTGCATCTTTTATTGAACCGTAATGTTCTAACGAGTTCATGTCAAACAATGATTTATTTTGTAAACTTCTGGTTGTCCAAAATATTTTATCTCCATTCTATTAAACTTTGTGTAGTACTAATCCAGTATAGAATGCAAATAAATTTCTCCAATAAACTAGTGCCTTGATAGATACTTATATTTGAAATGAATTAAACATTGCCTCTTGTTATTATCTCAACATGATTTAAAAAAAAAAATCTTATAGAGTTACTTATGAATGATTCATCAATCTCATTTTTACTGTGAACAAAATCTTCTGAATGTTCAGTTATATGAAATATGAGACTCTTTAACTCTCCCCCTCGAGATTATAATTCTGCAAGTTTATCAATCTTGGATTGAATTTATAATTAAAATCAATAACATACCCTATTTGGATAATGTATTATATCTTTGATCCTTCTAACTTTGGGGACTTAAAAAAATGCATCAAGTATAGCAATTTCATTCTCATAGGAAATTACTATTCTCAAGCATTCATATATATGATAATCTTTTGAATTTCATAAGCTTTCCATTAGGTTGGATTGTACTTAAACTATTTTCTATGATGATAGAAATATATTTTGTTTATTACCATTTTTATTTTTCACTTCTGGTAAGAATCTGAGTTCTCAAGAAACTCATTATTATCAAACTTGACATTAATTATATTCATATCCACATTCACATCTCAAACCAATTTTATATCTTTCATCAACCAATAATATTGGTGTGGTCATTTTCTTTCTTGATATAGCATGTCACATTCTCTTTGAGAATGAAGCATAATCAACAGGATTTGAGTTATGATTTTTCATCAGCTCATTATTTTGTTCACTCTCAATCGGACAATATATAAATATATAATACTTTTAATAGTTAATGTGTCCCCATAACAACATTAAGTATTAATTATGTGGAATATAGAGTATGTATTTCCTAACATCTCTGCATTATTAACTTTATTTCCACATAATTCAAATTTGAGAATAATCTCCAATATACCATAACAACTTATTTAGAAAATTATAGTATTGTAATCTTTAGATTCAAAGAATCATAATGAGCTTTTGGTAATGTCACAATCTAGTGATCATACCTTTCTTTAAATTGCTCTAAATAGCTTGTGGATCATTCTTGGTCAAGTATTTGATTTTGAAACATTTATAAGTAATGGTAATAAACTAGAATCATGAATATATATCAAATAACATAATATATAAAATAAGATATTTCATAAACAAAAATCTTAATTAAATTAATATAAATTAATATTTCTTTAAATATCATTTTATTCACTAGGTTCTTACTATAGATTTTTAATCATTTTTTTATAAATATGTCATTAAACATATTTATATTCATTAACTTCTTAATCATTTATGTAAACAAAAATTAGATCAGATGTACCAATTTTCATGCAAATTATTTTAACTTATCAAAAAATTTAAGTGACCAAGTACTGATATAAAACATAATATTAAAAATACCTATCTGAATAATGAGAATTGTAAGAGGTCCCAGCTGGTTAGAATCTCACATAAGATTTCACTTTGCTCAAAATATATAAAGAATACATATAATCCTGAAATATTAAAAAAAAAATGTACTCATAAAAATATGGCTTTTATGTTAGTATTTTTTAAATTAATAAATAATTGAATCTACTCTTAATTATAAGAATATACATCATTAAAATTAAATATCAAAATATAATTTCAATTGACAAAATTACTTTTAAGAAACATTATCCATATTCTCATGTCTATCACATATAATCTATTTCAAAAATTCATAACTAAATTGATAAATAAAAATAATTAATTTTATCAATAAATCATTGACAAGCAATAAATTTGAGGGATGATAACTCAAATATCAAATTTATTTCAAAACTCATAACTGAAATAGTAAATTGTAATCAATGATACAATTAATTCTTTATTTAAACCTATCAAATTAAATACTCATAAAAATAATATCAAATACCAATTTTCGAAATTTGTTTTACAAGATTAATGATAAATAATTTTTGATAAACTATAATGAAAATATGAAAATATAATGAAAATATAATGAACTTAATCTTCTTTAAAAAATATAATAAATTTATTCTCTTCTAGAAAATATAACAAAATTTTCTTTTAGAAAATATAATATAATTCTCCAAAAATATATATCATAAAATTCTCTTTAAGAAAATATCATAAAAATTCTCTTAAAATATATCCAAAATGTCTTCAAGAGAATATAATAAAGTTTTATTCAAGAAATATAAGAAAGTTCTATTCAAGAAAAATATAATAAAGTTCTCTTCAAGAGAATAGAACAAAAAAATCTCTTCAAGAAAATAAAATCAAGCTCTCTTCAAGAGAATATAAGAAAAAATTATCTTCAAGAGAATATAAGAAAACATTTTTTTCAAGAGTTTTGCACTGTAAACTTCAATTTTATATAATAAAAAAATAAATAGTATAAATCATCCATACTTACAAACCATGAATCTATATTAAACATGGTTTGAAGATTGATACATATAAAAATAACATCATTAAAAATAATATACCACTTAGCACAGAAGACGTGTTGAGAAAAGAAGAAGAGAAGAATTTGTGTGTCTATTCCAATAAAGAGGGTTCCTTTATATAGGAAATACATGTGGTGAAGTTATAAAAACTAAACCTAATGGGCTAATATGTGGACATGTAATATGGACATTGTTATAAATCCGTTGTGTGGATTGCACGTAACCAAGACCGTCCGAGTCCGTGGAGGTTAACCAAGACCAAGCCGCAGTCAACAAAGTCCAAGACCTTGACCAAGTCTTCTCCAATATCTTTGTAATGAATGTAGTCAAAGATAATCATCAATGTATAGATCATTTGTACTCTTGTAAACCCTTTTCCTCACCACTATATAAAGATAATGAGAGCTAATGAGAAAGACACAACATTTCCCACAATCACTTCTCACATTCAAGAATGAAAGAAGTGATTGTGGGAAATGTTGTGTCTTTCTCATTAGCTCTCACCATCTTTATATAGTGGTG
>KE155472.1:180818-191436 GCA_000411075.1 Sisymbrium irio
CTCTCAATGTGTTTCCACAGCTTCCTTCCACCCAGAGCAGCCTTGGTAGTCCTAGCCCACAGCAGATAGTTTTCAGCTCCCTTGAGCACCACATGCAAAGAGATTGTCTTGTTTCCTTCCATCTTCAACTCGTACAGCACGTCTTAAAAGAAACACCTTCAAAGCTTGGATCTTGAGAGAACCGGTTGAAAGACACTGACTTTAGCTCGGATAAAGGATAAAGTCTGAAGCTTTACAAGAGGTTTTCCCAAACAAGAACAAGAAACAAGGTTTTAAGATGTTTTTGCAACGATTTGTACGGACAGGTTCAAGAACAGCAAGAACAAGAGATTTCGTGAAGAAGAATACGGATTAACAAGAGAACAAGGGAAAGATTAAGAGATTTAAGAACTGAAGAATGAGATAACAGACCAAGTCTAGCAACCAGGCTCTGATACCATGAAGTTTTAGCAGCAGTTTGGTGTTTTAAGTAAAGATTAAGAAGAGATTTAGCTAAGAATAAGAGCATTCACGAAATGAAGAGAGAATGGTGAGAAACAGATATATTCTCCTTTCTTATCTTTGACTATACAATTACAAAGGTATTTAAAGATCTAAGCAAAGAGCATATCCAAAAGGAATATGCTGACAGCCTTGGACAGCTATCAAAAAGCAAAAGCAAAAGAGATAAAGGTAAAACTACTTTAAGCTACTTTTACAACGGTTATCTTATCCATAAGAGAAAAAGAGCAATCATTTGTGAGTCAGTCTGAATGATAAAGAATCCGTGTGCAATCATCTCAGTAGCTTAGTCTTCAAGGTAACGGAATGATCCACTTGTACGGCCTGATTATACGGACTAGCTTGTGTTACAAGCAAACTGAAGAAGACACTTGAATCAATCAACTGTCCAACACTTTAGTGACATAGATAACCAAATCAATATATTTCACCTCTCTCATATATATTATCATATAACAGAAATCAGAATGTTATAATTAACACCCACTCAAAACATATAACATCTTCGTTTTGAACTCACATCAGTCCCTAGATATCTTCTATGTGAAAATGGAATGACTAATCGACTTTGATATTACTTGTAACATCCTAATTGTCTATACCAATGAATTTTTATGTTCTCTCATCAGATTTATATGGCACATCTTTAGCTGATGATCAGTGTATTAATCAGAAAATTTTAAAGTCTAATATATCTTATAATCATTATGTGACTGTTTTTTGTGTTTGTCTTTATTTATATTTCCAATGATTTTCTTATAGATTATTTATCTTTTAACTATTTTAACTCAAATATATTTAATTTCAAGAAAAATTAGATATACAACCAGATAATAAATATATATTTATAACATAAATAATCAAATTAATTTGATAACATTTTCCACATATATTATCATATTAGATTTCGAGATATTGTAACAATTTGTAGTAAAGATTCTTTGGTCATATACAAACAAACAACTAAGTGTAGTAAACAAAAGAAAAACGGTTGGAAAAGAAAACGAACAGTAAAAGCAGCACCGCGAAAACAGCCATTAACATAAAACTTGTGTAAAAAGGGATTATTCTAGACTTTTTTTTTTTTTGAACTTGTTGTTGCATTAATTAATTTTGTTTGGTTTTTTATGGTTTACATTCTGTTATATCGGCTTCGACCCATCCCAGACCAAATCCCAATTGGGTCCGGTTCAACAAACAAAACTAAAATAAATCGAAACCCAACCCAACCCAAGCGTCACTAACCAGAATTATAGGGTTAATTTACCATATAGCCGAAAAGTATATAAAAATAAATAACTAGGTAATATTTACGAGACAAACTTATCTTTCGATTTCTATTCCATTTCTATGTGCATGAGATTTCCATATAATTATTATATCCGTAAACAGAAATATTATATTACTTATTATATTAGATAATAATTATAAGACTCATACTATTATATTTGGCAAAAAGTATTTAAATTGTTTTTATTTCATGGGTTTTTACATAGAACTCAAATAGTAGAGCATCGTAGTCATACGTGAATTTATAAGCCTTTTTCAACTATAAACAGATTAAACTTTTATATAAACAGTACTTAAATTGGAAATGCTACATCTAAAAAGATTTAATTTAGGGAAAATATTGTAGAAGATATACAGAGATAATATTATGACCAAACTTTTCTGGTTAGTTAATTAATTTCATATATTTTGTGGTTATCTCACATAAAATCCCAAAAATATCACCAAAAAAAACAAAAATTAATCACATCATCACGGTCATGATACTAAAGATAGGTTATATGGACTAAACTAACTTTACAATTTTCAGTAAAAATACAACATTTTAACCAAACGTTGTAATAATAAAATATTTATAGGAGAATTAGCTGAATATCAACCAATAGTCAAAATTTAGTTTTTTGGTATTGATAATTCAAAATTTAGTTTTTTGGTTTTGATAATTCAAAAATTAAGAAAATAGAAAAAAAAATAAAAACTCATACCAAACATATCCTTCAAAAAATTATAGAAGTTATCATTATCTAAATTATTTATATGATAATCAATTCATCAATTTTATTGTTTGCTAACTCTAATATCAAATAACATTAACATGTTATCGTTATAACTAACATATTAGCATGTTAATGTCATTAACATATGAAATATTGTTAGCACATAAAATATATATATTATATGCTAACTCCAATTTCAAATAAATTTTATGTACTAACAATAATAAATTACATATTTGTTAATACATAAATTTTACATATAACATGCTAATTATAATATTAAATAATGTTTATCAGTTGTTAACACATAAACTTTATATATAATATATTAACTCTAATATCAGATAACATTTACCAATTATTAGTATGTAAGTTTTATTATTTAATTTTAATATCTGATAAGTTTTACTGATTGTTAACACATAAGATTTAAATATACATATTAGTTCTGATAACTGATAAATATTTATCAATTAGTAGTAATTTTCTTTTTTTCTCTTTTTTTTCTTCCTCTTGTCTTCACTCTCTTCTCCATTCTCTCTCTCTCTTTTCATTTTCTGTTTCTTCTTCACGTGCTCTCTCTCTCTTTTTCCCTTTTTTTGTTTTTCAATACAATTGAATAATGGCAAAGTAAATAAATTTGTTCAAATTTGGATAAAAAATAATTAGTATCCAGATGTTACTATATAAGTCAGAAATTGTTACTTAGTTTTTCAACTTTCTATTCCTATTTTGTGGAATTTTCCAATATTTATTTTCTACTTAATATAGAACCTGATTGATGACATTACAATTAAATTTATGATACGAGAAGTGATAAGCCACTGCAGCATAGCTGAAAGAAGAGTGGTAAGACATAACGGTATGTTTTGCACTATATATTCGCTCTAATACAATATAAGTGGTACACCCCGTACCGCACCAATAAGAAGTTATCAACCACACCCATAATTAATATACAGTACTTAATTCTGAAAAGCTATGGTGGGGTAAAAGAGTGAAATAAATTAGCAGATCGGATAAGAATGGTTTGTACATAAGTACTATATATATTAGTTACATGTGCACTAGGCACAGAAACAAGAGCGGAAGTTAATACAACAGTCACAGAAGAGTGAGACCGAAAAAAAAAACAAGATGAAGAGAGAAATGGCGAGCAGTAAGTGGAGGTTCTTGGAGGTAGTGGTAATGGTGATAGTTGTACAGTGGTGGGGGTATGATGGTAATCTAGCGGAGGGATATCCAGAAGAAGATCTGGTGACGAAGCTGCCTGGACAACCGGAAGTAGCATTCAGACAATTCGCTGGCTATGTCGATGTCGACGTTAAAGCTGGTCGGAGCCTCTTTTATTACTTCGTCGAAGCTGAGAACCAACCACACACTAAACCTCTAACCCTTTGGCTTAATGGAGGTTTGCGTTACTCATCTCTTCTTTTTCTTCTCTGTACTGTACTACTGTCTAACCAACTTCTGTCGCTTTTCTTTAGAATTTCGTTGTTTAGAGAAAAATATAAAGTTGGCATAGTGTATAATTCAATTAACGGTTTCGTATTTCCTCTTTTTAGTTTTCGTTTAATTGATTTTAAAGAAATTTAACCCAAACAAAATATTATTTGTAGCTTAGTTGTACAGCTTGGTTTCCCATTTGAGTTTGGTTCGGTTTAAAACATAAATAAATAACTAGTATTCTCTATGTTCAATTTTATAAATCGTTTTAGTTAAAAAAATTATTATTAAAATCATAAATGTATTTATTTTTACATTAAAATTATTGTTTTCTATTTAGTTAAAATATAACTAACCAATCATAAAAAATACTGAAAATATCAATAATCACAAGATATTAAATAAATATAATATCTACATAGAAACTTGAAAAAAGCAAAAAAACTAAAAAACTAAAAAAATTTCTTCCAAAACAATTTTATATAATAGAATAAAGGGAGTAATTAACTAACACTATGTTAGGTTTGTTCATTTGATACCAAAAACAGAGCCAAAATTAGTACCCAAAAAAATTACGTTGATTTAACTACTATATATCTTCAACATATAATACACGTATATCTGTAATGTATATAATGAAATTTTCTTTGATTCGCTACATAAAACCGGTTATAATTTTAAATGTGTGACTTAAAATGTAATTCAGTTTGGTTAAAATTGAGAGATTGTTCCAGGGCCAGGCTGTTCTTCCATTGGGGGAGGAGCTTTCACAGAGTTAGGTCCATTTTACCCCACAGGAGATGGTCGTGGCCTCCGCAGAAATTCCAAATCTTGGAACAAAGGTCTCTGTCCCTCTCTTCTTCTATATATTATAACAAGAACCAAGTTTATTAAACTCAAGTATTGTGTTGTAGCCTCAAATCTACTCTTTGTGGATTCACCGGCTGGAGTAGGATGGTCTTATTCGAACACAACTTCTGATTACACAACTGGCGATGAATCAACCGGTATATATATAATCTTAAAAGTTAATAAAGTCATCTTTTTGTTATTATTACAAAAAAAAGACTTCTTATTGTATGATATTTTCGATATTAGCCAAGGATATGCTGGTGTTCATGTTAAGATGGTTAGAGAAGTTTCCAGCATTCAAGACTCGACACCTCTTTCTTGCTGGCGAAAGCTACGCCGGACACTATATACCTCAACTAGCTGATGTAATACTCAAATACAACGCACGACGCTCAAATAGATTCAAGTTCAAGCTCAAAGGCATTGCAGTAAGCAATAATAACACTACAAACAAACAATAATCTCTCTGTTTTTCTAGCACTGTTTATCGATTTTTTTTCCTCTGTTTTTGATCAGATAGGTAATCCGCTTCTGAAGCTTGACCGAGATGTACCAGCCACGTATGAGTTCTTCTGGTCACACGGGATGATCTCTGATGAACTTGGCCTCACTATCATGAACCAATGTGACTTTGAAGATTATTCATTCTCAAGTTCACATAACATAAGCAAACCTTGTGAAGACGCAATGAGTGAAGCTGGAACCATCATCACTCAATACGTCAATTACTATGACGTCCTCCTTGATATCTGCTACCCGACCCTTGTCGAGCAAGAACTCAGGCTCAAGAAAATGGTAAGAAAAAAGTTGAGTCTACCTAAAAAATGTAGCCGAAGAGGTTTTTGTTAGTATATCATTGTCTTAATATTTGTTTACAAAAAGAAAATGCTTTAAAACTGGCTTTTAGGGCACAAAAATGAGTGTTGGGGTGGACGTGTGCATGAGCTATGAAGAGCAGGTGTATTTAACTCTTCCTGAGGTACAGAAGGCTCTTCATGCTAATCGAACTCATCTGCCATATTCATGGTCTATGTGCAGCGGGTAATGTTTAACTTTAGCCATCTCTTATCTCAATCTCAAAAATATAATTCTAACTTTTTTTGATCGAAGATTTAATTCTAACTTTGTGGTTATGTTTAACCTTTACAGCCTCTTGAACTACAATGATACTGATGGGAACATGAACATACTTCCTATTATTAAGAGAATCGTGAAGAGTAAAATCCCTGTTTTGGTATTCAGGTAAATCTATTTTTCCATTACGTAACACACAAATATAATAAAATTATATGTAATTTAACCTATATATGTTCTAATTCAAATCGAAATTTGCAGTGGGGATGAAGATTCCGTGATTCCACTTCTAGGTTCAAGGACTCTGGTAAAAGAACTTGCACAGGATCTCAACTTCAACACAACAGTTCCCTATGGAGCTTGGTTCCACAAAGGACAGGTTTGTTCCACAGAAAACGTTAACTTTGTTCTGCCCTTAATTTTTGAGCATTCAGTTTTTCGCATGGTTTGATTTCCATTTGGTTTTATAAAAAGTAAATATGCTCCCTTTGGTTAGAATTTTTCGTATGTTATAAAAATTGTTACATATTTTAGGTATAATTATAAATTTTATTTTTGGTTTACATTTCAGTTTATGAACTTCACTTTTAATCGACCATGTTCAATTCGATTGAATTAAATTTTGTTTAGGCTTTGGTTAATGCATGTGATGCAAACGAATTACTGCAGTTTTACCATTTTAAAATGTTTGGTTCGGTTATGTTGAGTACTTACGTGTACGTACTCCTAATTGTAAACACATTGACGTGATGTAGGTCGGCGGATGGGTAATAGAGTATGGGAATATACTGACATTCGCAACGGTCAGAGGAGCTGCTCATATGGTGCCTTATGCGCAGCCTTCACGAGCTTTGCATTTGTTTACAAGCTTTGTTCTTGGCCGGAGATTACCAAACAAATCTCCCCCTCCTCTTCATGATTGAAAGGGAAGGCGTCTCTTCTTCCCTTATCTTCTTCTTGTTGCTCAAAATGGTGGCTTTAAGTCTATGGACAATGTAGTGTAGATTTTGTTCTTTCTTTATGTGTTTTACTTTTAGAGATCGGTTTCGTTGTCTTGCTTGAAAGCAATTATTAAATTACATCATAACCATACAATTATTGAATTACATCATAATATATATATATATATATGGTGTATCTCAACAAGAATTCACCTGCTGTCGTAGCCACGTAAAAAAGTCCGATATCCACCGTAGTCTCATTAGCTTGAAACACACGGCAACAAATTACACAAAATATACCACTCATTCATAATTCATTAAAACAGAACGAGAAAAAAGTAATAATAGATTTCGAGACATTTGGCACTGCAAAAGAATATGCTTAAAGGAATGGAGTGATTTAACATTAAATATCAGAACTATCCTCCGTTATAGCTCTGATATTGAATTTGTAGAGCTAGTGGCATGGTCTTTTATGCCTCTGTTCCTTAGATCACTATATTATACATCTATCTAGTGTGGCTAAAAGATTTCAGTATGTATAGTTTAGTCCTGACATGCATTTGAGGGGGAAAATGTGGTGAAGCATTTATCAAAATTGACTAAAATATAACCATTTATGATGAATGGAATGCAATGATCCTTCCACTCCTTCAATGTTTATACCATTTAGAATCTCAAAACAATATCGAGAAACCGAAGAAATAAAATCTCACGAATGTTTGGTCTGACACACTGGAAAGTGCGTGTCCAGTTGGGACCAACCAAAACAGTTCCACGTGAAACTGAACGGGTGATAAAAGTAAACGTAGGAGGACCAATGCAAGAAATTTCATCATCTTCTTCGTGGATGTGTGGTTATTTACATCAGATGGAAATAACTTTGTCAGGGTTTTCTTAACATTTTCTTAAATGGCCTAAAGGTCCTTAAAGATGGAAAGTCAGGTGGTCGAAAGTGCTTTGATCTGCGGAATATAACCAAAATTTTTAAGTTATATATTCTTCAAAAATCCTAGAATTAATTTTCAAGAAAACTTTCTCATATACTCTGTTTTAGGGCTCAAAATAGGTTATTGTATTTGAAATTTGTTTGTATCTCAAGGAAAACAGTTACATGTATTTACAATAACAATTCGATTTAATTTTCTATTTTGACTTCAAGTAATCTTTTCAATTCTGCCTTCAAGTCAGCCAGCCTCCTTTACATTTCTTTTCTGCCCACAAAACATCGTTATTGGTGTATATCCATAAGAATTTTTTACAAATACTATATGAATTAATTGAAATTTAAAAATTTAAATGAAAACTCTTGTTTTTATCTTTTGTTGGTGCATACTCATATGCGTCTCTTAACTAATTTTTTGTTGCATTGTAAATAATTTTTTTTTTAATTTAACATACTTAAGATTAATACATTTTTAATTAAATATACTTAAAATTAATATATTTTAAACATAAACATAGATTAATACATTTTAATTAAACATAAACATAGATCAATACATTCTAAATTTAACATAATTATGATTAATACATTTTAATTAAACATAAATATAGATTATCCCAAAAAAAGAGCTGGATTTTTGACTTTTTTTGTCATCTGATTGGATTAGAGATCAAAGTCTAGGCCTAAACCTCAAATAAATTACAAGATAATACTTAAGAAACTCAGGAAAACCACAAATTTCTCGTAAACCCACTAATACTCACATAACACAATCATATGTTATCTTCCATCCAAACCCGAGAAGATTAAACCACAAAAGGAACCGATAGTTGGAGATCTCTTATCATTGAAGGAGCTCCAAGATCATAACCGGGATAACATCAAAAGAAGTAAGATTTTTGACTTGAAAGCACAAAATTTTAATTAAAAGAAAAGAAAATACTAACTCATCAAATGGACAAGTGTTTTTTTTTGTTGTGGAAAAAAAGAAACAAAGAAAAGAAATTTGATTTTGTGTCAAAAAATAATAAAAAAACACATTTTACTAACCAATAAATATATAAAACGTGGCAGGAGTACACGAAAAGACGATCTTTTCGCGGAGACATCTTCTTCCTTTTTATTTATTCTGATTTAATTTAATAAGTTTTTTTATGTAAGAGACCCGTTAGAAGACGACCAATAATGATGGTTTTAGAGCATGATTATCTTTAAAGGGCTTAAATTGAGGTTGTTACAATTTTATAGTATTGTTTTAATTGTTTTCTATATTTTAATTAAATTAAAAAGATAAACCAATGGTAAGAAAACAAGTGTAGAATCCTATGTATACATGACTTCTAAAGTCTCTCTTTTTAAAACTGATTTTTTTGTCTCTCTTTCACTTTTTTTTTTAATAAAAAAACTGCTGAAACTCTCTTTCAAAATCCTACAATAATCATGCTCATACCATATTGTGATACAATTCTCATAATAGCAGAACTGTAATTTTCCATTTTGTCAAAATCCTAAAACCTCATATTTTTCAGTGCATGAGGGAGAGTTATATTTCTTTAGTCGTCAAACCGTTCTTTCTAAGCTTTCCACAACTGTGCTAAATCTTTATGTTAGCATAGTCATGTTTGACATTTTCATCGATATGTTTTCTTGAGAAAATTATTGTTTGTGTCTTTTCATAGGCAGGTGATTCAATTTTCTCTTTTATAGAGTTCGTTATTTTTTTTAATTATCTATCAGTCCTCCATGTAATTCACTCTGGTAATTTTGAGAGATGGGAATTGTAGCTTCCTAACTTTTGTCACTGATTTCTAAAATAAAGATCTAAAATATTATTAATATTGATAATTTAAAATGAATCAGATACATGAATGATAAAAATGATTAAAAGAAAAAATAATGTATAAAATGATCTAATGATTATAGTAAATTCTCCAACTAAAAGATAATAAATAAAATTAAATATTACAACTGGACAAAAAAATTAACACTAAGTGAATCGTCTTTCTTTCAAAATAAAATAAAGAAAACTATTTAAAAAATATTTGAGAAAATATGAAATAGTCGATGTGAAATAAATGAGTATGTATTCATAGATTGAAAAACACTATTTATAGTCGTTTAAAAATTGAAAAAAAAACTCTGACCGTTGGTTAAAAATAATGTTAAAATAACTAAAATCAATATGACATTATTTTGAATAAACGATTATTTTAGTTTACTAAATTTTAGACATAAAATTTATATAAATTACCGAGCTTCTATTTATAGAAATTATAATATAAACATGTGTATGATCATAACATTATGGTCACGTGGTCATCGTTGTTAAAACAGCAAACAGCTCAGCCGTCTGTTATGATAATAACAATAGATAAATAATCATTGTGTATTTAACAGCCATAGTATAATACTATAAATTATTAATAAGATGACAAACCATTTATATTAATATTAAGAAAGTAATAGTACGTTAAAAAACCATTAAAAGGTAATAAATTATTATGTACGCTATATCTCAACCATTATAATAGAATAAATATTATATATATAGAGTAATCATGTTATAATAATAATCTATTATATCGATACATGTAAATAAAGAAAAAAATTATATCCATAAAATGAGGGGATTAAAGAACGGAACAGGAGAGAGTTTTGTTATTTGAAGTTGCAAAGATGTGAAAAAATGATTTTTTTAAGGGAGAGTTGGATTAATATTCCTAAAACTTTTTGTAATTTGAAAACTAATTTATCTAACTAAAAATTTGAAAACTATCTTTTTTTAGGTAAAAAGACATAAATACCCATTATTAATTATGAGATAAAATTTTATTTAAAATAGAATATTTTAA
>KE155475.1:0-16732 GCA_000411075.1 Sisymbrium irio
CTCCAATGACTCTTTGAACTCCAATTTTCGTCATTTTTCTTGGATTGCAAATAAAATCATCAATTTGGGCTCTTTTTGGACTTCTAATAGCTTCAAAATGGCTTGGACTTAATACATAACATCAAGGATGCATTTTTGAATGTTCTCCATACTCAAAACTTCATAAAATAGCCCATAATCACCATATCCCAAAATTAAAGATGTCATTTTAGTTTTCATCCATTGGAGTTGAGTCATGCATTTCTAAATCGTCTTTGCTGCTGATTCAGGACGCATCACCCGGACATGGTCAGCTTGGCCCTCCTCTCTCTGGCCAATAGGAGTTGATGTTAGGTTGCTGGATAGGCCTTAAAAGACTTGAGTAAATGAATGTTATATGTTCACTTTCCAATGGGAATTAATGTTAGTGTTCATGGTAACATATGATTGATATCAGTGTATTAAAGCCTAGAAATTTGGAAATCTGAGAAATGAACTGGGATTGAAGACTGAAATATTCGAGATTGAAAAATTCAACACCTGGGTTCAAAAAATTTGGCGAGATTGAATCGAGATGCATTAAATCAATGTTGAAACAAGATAAACCTGTTTTACATACAACTAGGTGACATTTGAGGCAATCACATATAAAAGACATTCTCACGTACACCAGACTATCATATACCATATACTAGACATCGTCATGTACAACAAAATATCATATACACTAGACATTTTGATGTATACCAGGCTATCATGTATACCAAAATTTCAATTTTTTTTATAGAATAAACAGATTTCATTATAAGAAATTTTCTAAAATGGTTTTGGTTAAACATTTATGCATGATCAATAAAATTTTTTTACTTATTCATGTTCTAGGCTTATATAAGACCGAAAATTGTTGCGTACACCAGATATTATCACGTTCACCATATTTTCATGTATAAATGGTGTACGTAATGATGTCTGGAGTACATGACAATATCCGCTGTAAGTGAAAATTAGCAGTGTACATTGTCCAAATGTGATATATTTATTGTTCATGATAATAAATAAAGTGATAGTATACAAAATTGGAGTAGCCAACTTATATAAATTTTGAACCTCAAATATAATAATATATAATGTAATTAAAACTTATATGTGTTCTCAATTCTCACAAGAATTTTAAATTTTTAAAAATATATATATACAATATCTTAATATTCATAAAATCATATACATAATTAGATTGATTTTCTAATATTATTCAATTAATCAATAGACATGTAAATCTTTAATATTATGAAGTTATCTTTAACATACAAGAAGTACATTTTTTGTTTTTTTAAAGAGTGCATTGACATTTGAGGCAACCACATACAAAAGACATTCTCACGTACACCAGATTATCATATACCATATACTGGACATCATCATGTACAAAAAAAATATTAGATACACTAGAAATTTTGACATCCATCAGGCTATCATGTATACAAAAATTTCAGTTTTTTGTAGAATAAACAGATTTCGTTATAAGAAATTTTCTAAAATGGTTTTGGTTAAACTTTTACTTATTCATGTTTTAAATTCACATAAAACTGAAAATTATTGCATACACCAGACATTGTCATGTACACCATATTGTCATGTATACATGATATTTACGGTGTGTGTAATGATGTCTGGTGTACATGACAATATTTGGTGTACATTGTAATACATCTGGTGTACGTGAAATTTAACTGTATAATATATATTTCATATTGTATATATCTCATAGTGAATAATTTACAAATGTGGTATATTATATTGTATATAATTGTATTGCTCACGATAATAAATAAAGTGATAATATACAAAATTAGACTAATGTTTCTCAATTCGAATTAGCTTCCATTCAACAAAACAATTGCATTAAAGCCGAGAAACTGAGTTTGAATATTGAAAATTTCCAGATTGAAAAATTCAACACCTGGGTTTGAAGATTTTGGCGAGATTAAAATGCCTAAATGCTTTAAATCTATGTAGAAACAAGATGAACATTTTTTACATACAAAGAGTACATTTTTAGTTTTTCTCAATGATTACATTGACATTTAAGGCAATCACATACAAAAGACATTCTCATGTACACCAGATTATCATATCCATATACCGAACATTGTCATGTACAACAAAATATCACATACACTAGACATCCACCAGGCTATAATGTATACAATAATTTCAGTTTTTTTATAAAATAAACAGATTTCATTATAAGAAATTTTCTAAAATTGTTTTGGTTAAACACTCCAAAATCTTCAGACCGAGATGTTGAATTTTTCAATTTTCAATCCCAACTTTTTTTTAAGATTTCCAAATTTCTAGGCTTTAATAGAGTTTTTTGGTTGTATGAAAACTAATTCAGATTAAGAAACATGAGTTCAATTTTATATACTATCGTGTTATTTATTATCTTGAAAAATAAAATTATATACAATATAATACACCACATTTATACATTATACACTATCTAATATATACATTATGAAATAGTGTACACTGCAAATTTTTGCGTATACCAAATCTTTTCATTTACACCAAATATGGTCATGTACACAAGATATTTTCATGTACACCAAATTATCATATACCATATACTGAACATTGTCATGTACAACAAAATATCACATACACTAAACATCCACCAGACTATAATGTATACATAAGTTTCAGTTTTTTATAAAATAAACAGATTTCATTATAAGACATTTTCTAAAAAAAATTTGGTTAAACATTAATCCATGACCAATATTTTTTTTTTTACTTATAAATGTTTTTAGACTCACATAAGACCAAAAATTGCTGCGTACACTACATTGTCATGATACAAGATATTGTGGTGTGTGTAATAACGTCTGGAGTACATGGTATATCTGGTGTACATGAAAATATATGCTGTACATGACAATATCTGGTGTAAATGAAAAGATTTGGTATACTTAAAAATTTGCAGTGTACACTATTTCATAATGTATATATTTCATAGTATACAATGTATAAATGTGGTGTATTATATGGTATATAATTTTATTTTTCAAGATAATAAATAACATGATAGTATATAAAACTGGACTCATGTTTCTTAATCTGAATTAACTTCCCTACAACAACAAAAATCAATTAAAGCCTAGAAATTTGGAAATCTTAAAAAAAAACTGGGATTAAAAATTGAAAATTTCAACATCTCGGTTTGAAGATTTTTGCAAGATTTAAATGTCGAGATGTTTTAAATCAATGTAGAAATAAGATGAACCTGTTTTACATACAACCAGTACATTTTTAGTTTTTGCAATGAGTACATTGACATTTGAGGCAATCACATACAAAGGACATTCTCACGTACATGAGACATTGTCACATACACCACATTTTTATGTATACATGATATTGTGGTGTGTGTAATGATGTTCTGTATACATGACAATATCTGGTGTACATGAAAATTTGCAGTTCATAATGTATATGGTTTATAGTGTACAATGTAAAAATGTTGTGTATGATATTGTATATAATTTTCTTGTTCAAGATAATAAATAAAATAATAGTATAAAAAATTACAAATATGCATGTGGTCAAATTACAAATAAAAGAAAAATCACCCAAAAACATGTTGTCTATTTTTTCCATATCCTAAAGAAAACATGTGGTCAAATTAATTTTTCATGATTTTATCTTATTTTTTGTCTCTCTCCTCGAAAGGTATGTGGTCACATTCTATTTTTCCTTTTTTCATTTTCTCTCACAATATCTCTCATATTTTTAAGGGTATTTTTGTCATGAATAGTAAATAATCCTACTTAAAAGTACTCAAATCGCAATACTCTATGGTGAAACTAACCAAATCGTAATTACAAACTTAGAAACTACTCATTCATGCAATTTTTCCTTGTTTTTTTCTAATTACAGATTTAAAAATATTTTGTCATTAAAATATGTAAATTATTTAACTTATTTCACAAATTTTATTAATTAGTTAATCTATTTTTATCATAAAAATAAAAATTATTAATACAAGATAAATTAACATATTATTATATTATAACTTTCAAAATGATGTATTATAATAATATAAATAATTCTAATTATAAGAATATCTGTATTATAAAAAAGAGAATCCAGTTTTAAAACTAACATTTACATGATGAGTGATTTACAATGAGTACCATTGTATTTCAGCAAATTTTTTATTTTTTCATTAAAAATATTTTTGTCATAACGTAAAATGCGCTATACTTATTTAATTAATTAAAAACAAACTAAAATAATTGGTCCCTTTTTTAATTAATTTAAAAGAAAATTAAAATATAATTATTAATGGATCCCACATTCCTTACTACTCCCTCCATTTCTCAATGTTTGTTGTTTTGGAGATAACATTTTGTTTCAATTTATTTGATATTTTGAGACTTTTGATGTAAATATAATTAAAAATTTTAATTAGAAAAATTATCATTGCTTCTAATTTAAAAAAACTAATAAACAGTTACTCAAATGATTATAGTACTTTTATGATTGTGTGCTTTTAAAAAAATAAAAATTTTCTTAATTTGTGTGATTTAAACTAAAACAACACAATAAGAAACAGAACAAAAAAAAATGAAAAAAACAATCATTTGATTATTAAATTAAATAAACAAATGATATATGTAACAAAAAAATCAATTATTTTTAATAAACCATAAAATCAATTTTTGGTAAACATACACAAAAATATAAATAAAAATAGTTTTCATATATTTCAAATAACCAAAAAAATTATATAAAACATTTTAGTCGTGATATTAATAAAATTTAAATTATTAAGTATTATTATAATTCAAAGAAAATTAAAATTATATTGGGATTATTTTTACACATGAAAAATAAATAAATAAATTAAAATAGTCAGTATATACATATATATTATTCAATTAGTAAACTACGTTAGTATCATTGTTTTTATAACTATAGATATTTAAATATTTTTTCATTAAAATATGTATTTAAATTATTTCAATAAATTTAATAATTAACCAATTTATTTTTATCACAAAAATAAAAATTATTAATACAAGATAAATTAAAATTTATAATTATATTATAACTTTCAAAATATTTTAATTATAATAATGTAAATAGTTTTAATTATAATAATACTAACACAATTGTAATCAAATATTAGAAAATTTAATATATACAAAATTGATTACACGCTTAGGGGGGGGTTAGATACTAGTTTTATTTATATCTGCAGAAATATATGAAAACGACAATATCGTAATCAAATATAGTATATGATTTCAGTAACTATAAAGAATATAAAAATATAATATTTAACTTGAGACACAGAACAATATTATAATGAAAAAATAAAAACACAACTAACGCATAGCATGGACAAAAGAGTAGTAAAATCTAAAAGAGAAGAAAAAATAATTAATACTATGTTACGATCATACAATAATTAGAGTTTTTTAGATTATACCAGCTAATTTCTCTTCACTTAATTCCGATATAAACAAATAAATATATTTCATATTCATTTAAAATAATATATGAATTACTTTTTAGCTTATCGTTTTCATATAAACACAAAAAATCGTTACAAAAGCATTGACATTATTGCAATACAGATACCAAAAAACAAAAAAAAAATTCAAATTTCATTTGACCACATTTCCATAAATTATCATTAGGGTTACTTTCACATATGACCCCTTATTTGGAGTCAAATAGAATTCTAAACCCTTAATTTTCTCTCTCCAACAAATGCCATTTTTTACCCATCTAAACCCGCTCAATTTTCCCGCTTATTATTTTCGTTTCCCGCTTTAATAATTTGAATTTTAGACTTCATTATGAAGTTTACTTTACCATAAACCATAAATATACCTCAAATGAACATTACATTTTTATTAAAAAAATTAAATCGAATATTTATAACGTTACATCTTAAATAATAAAAATATAAATTCTAAATTATTTACCAAATCATAAACTTTGATATATAAAATATTTCTTCCCCTAACCATTATCTATACCCTAAACATTAATATTCATCTATTTAGAAGGTGTCATCTATCTATCATAAACCCTAAATTAGTTATATCTTATNAAAATAGTTTTCATATATTTCAAATAACCAAAAAAATTATATAAAACATTTTAGTCGTGATATTAATAAAATTTAAATTATTAAGTATTATTATAATTCAAAGAAAATTAAAATTATATTGGGATTATTTTTACACATGAAAAATAAATAAATAAATTAAAATAGTCAGTATATACATATATATTATTCAATTAGTAAACTACGTTAGTATCATTGTTTTTATAACTATAGATATTTAAATATTTTTTCATTAAAATATGTATTTAAATTATTTCAATAAATTTAATAATTAACCAATTTATTTTTATCACAAAAATAAAAATTATTAATACAAGATAAATTAAAATTTATAATTATATTATAACTTTCAAAATATTTTAATTATAATAATGTAAATAGTTTTAATTATAATAATACTAACACAATTGTAATCAAATATTAGAAAATTTAATATATACAAAATTGATTACACGCTTAGGGGGGGGTTAGATACTAGTTTTATTTATATCTGCAGAAATATATGAAAACGACAATATCGTAATCAAATATAGTATATGATTTCAGTAACTATAAAGAATATAAAAATATAATATTTAACTTGAGACACAGAACAATATTATAATGAAAAAATAAAAACACAACTAACGCATAGCATGGACAAAAGAGTAGTAAAATCTAAAAGAGAAGAAAAAATAATTAATACTATGTTACGATCATACAATAATTAGAGTTTTTTAGATTATACCAGCTAATTTCTCTTCACTTAATTCCGATATAAACAAATAAATATATTTCATATTCATTTAAAATAATATATGAATTACTTTTTAGCTTATCGTTTTCATATAAACACAAAAAATCGTTACAAAAGCATTGACATTATTGCAATACAGATACCAAAAAACAAAAAAAAAATTCAAATTTCATTTGACCACATTTCCATAAATTATCATTAGGGTTACTTTCACATATGACCCCTTATTTGGAGTCAAATAGAATTCTAAACCCTTAATTTTCTCTCTCCAACAAATGCCATTTTTTACCCATCTAAACCCGCTCAATTTTCCCGCTTATTATTTTCGTTTCCCGCTTTAATAATTTGAATTTTAGACTTCATTATGAAGTTTACTTTACCATAAACCATAAATATACCTCAAATGAACATTACATTTTTATTAAAAAAATTAAATCGAATATTTATAACGTTACATCTTAAATAATAAAAATATAAATTCTAAATTATTTACCAAATCATAAACTTTGATATATAAAATATTTCTTCCCCTAACCATTATCTATACCCTAAACATTAATATTCATCTATTTAGAAGGTGTCATCTATCTATCATAAACCCTAAATTAGTTATATCTTATCTAACTTCGATTGGTTGTAAACTGACTCGTTTTTATGAAATTTTATTTTATGTAGATGATATTTCCATAATTTTGTAATGTATACATACTGTTTTATCAAATAAATTTTTTATAATTAAAATTTAAGAAATCATTAAGTAGTAGACGTTTTTACAAATCTACTTAGGAGACTTCTTTTAGAAGTCTACCTAACAAAATCCTAAATCAAAAATTTCTAGTATAATTAACATTTACTAGTTTAAATTGACTCATTTCTATGAAAATTTATTTGATATGGATGCAATTAGTCTATATGGTTATTATTGGATCATTAATTTTATCAAATAATTTTTTATTATTTTCTTAATTAAAATTTAAGATATAATTAAATAGTAGACTTCTATATGAAGTTAAACTTAAAGACTTCATTAGGAGACTTCTCAGGGTTATAACTGTCATTTCCGATTTCATTTTTTGTTTGGTCATGAGGGTGTGGACTGTAATTTCACTATCCTTGGGGTCTAGTTTTGCTTAACATTGAATTTGGGGTCCACTTTCTTATTCAAACTCAAAAAGGGTCAAAACTAGCAATTTCCCCTTATCATTATTAATATTTCAATAACTTATTTTCCTATTTTTTGCTTATATTTTGTTGAATGTTATATTGCAGTTTAATCTTAATATTCTTTCTATGTTTAAAGATAAATTTTTGAAACTTTTTTTAAAGATAGATTTTTAAGCTTTATATGTACTTTCATAAATTAGTAATGATAAATTTCTAGAAAATTAATTGAATTTCTTGAATTATTTTTTATAAATTAATTGAATTTCTTGAATTATTTTTTATTTAAAGTTATTCAAAATCATAATGTTGTACAATATATAATGTATAATGTATAATGTATAATGTATAATGTATAATGTATAATGTATAATGTATAATGTATAATGTATAATGTATTCCCTCTGTTTTTTAAAGATTGATACTTTGGGTATTTCACACATATTAAGAAACATTTAATATCTACTTTTATCTAATACTTTTTTATTTTTAAATTTCACGTTTATTAGTTTTCCAATAAAGTTGTACTATTATTTTTCATTTTATTTTTAAAGTAAAATGTATTAATTAATGTTTCAAAACATCAATTTTTAAAGAAAAAAAAAAAACTAAAACATAAATCTTTAAAAAAAAACAGAGGGAATATAATGTATAACGTATAATGTATAATGCATTATGCATAATGTATAATGTATAATGCATAATGTATAATGTATAATGTATAATGCATAATGTATAATGTATAATGCATAATGTATAATGCATTATGCATAATGTATAATGCCTTATGCATTATGTATAATGCATAAGGCATAATGTATAATGCATAATGTATAATGCATTATGCATAATGTATAATGCATAAGGCATTATGCATAATATATTCAAAATTTTTTATTTAAAGAATATATATGTATTTACTATCAAATTTTAATATGTTTTAATATATATATATGAAAATATCAAAAATATATTAATTTGGAAAAAAATATATTAATTTGGAAAAAATATAGATAGAGTAATTAATATGGTGGAACACATTTGACTACTTGGCATTACATTATAATTCACTAATTTGCCTTTGTTTTTGTTAGTTTTGTGAGTCAAATAATAATTTAATTGCCTTACTTTTTGTGTGGGTCAAATAATACATTATTTTTGTGTGGGTAAAATAATAAATTATCTCTTTTTTTATCTTTTGGTCAAATACTTACTTAATTATATTGAATCACTTGCATCAAAGATTTAGATATTAATATTGTGCAAGGTAATAAAAGATCAGCACCACATGATAAGTACATCTCTATTATAAAAAGTCCTAAAAACCTCACCAGTTTTTCCATCCATAACTTGATTTTCAGAAAACAACAAAGATTATTAAAATAGTAAAATGAACAAAATTATCTTCCTTCTTCTCCTCTCTCTTGTTCTCCTCCCTCTTCACGTGTTTTCGGTGACGCGTGTAGGTGGATGGAATCCCATCAAAGATGTTAAGGACCCACATATTGTAGAGATTGGAAAATTTGCAGTTACTGAATACAACAAAGAGAACAAAGGTGGATTACTGAAGTTTACAATGATTGTTCGTGGCGAGTTTCAGGTATTCTCTGGTGTGAATTATAAGCTAGTGGTGGCAGCTGACAGCATAGCCGGAGGCGACGCTGCAAGCAAACTCTACGAGGCGATCGTACTGGAGAAGCCGTGGCTGAAATCATTGAATCTCACTTCTTTCACGCCACTATTAAAGAATCATTTCGTATGATGAGTTTACAATGTAACATATATTTTTTATATAGCAAATTCAAACAAACAAATTAAATGTTAAAATTTTATGTATTATCTATTTTTCAAATCTGAAGATATAATATTGGATAAGTTCTAACATAAGTTAATCATGTTAAACATATAAATTATGGATCATGAGACAGTTGATCAGAGATTTATTACTAAATAAATATTTTCGTCTCCAAATATATCAAGTTTATCAAATTAAGATCACAAAAGTACAAAGAAATATTATTTAATATTTTGTTAATAAAAACTCAACCAATTAATAAATAAAATTGTACAAAAGTATATGTATGATGAAAAAGTATAGCATTAAATGACCAAAAATATTACATCGAATGGACTGACCACTTGAAACGGATAGTCTTGCATGGCATCAAACATGCCGCTAAGGCCATGATCAACAGTACTGTGCAACATAATTTTTAATTATCTGACAAGTAAATTTAGTTTTGATGCACCTAAAAACGCAAACAAGGAGGAGGAGGGTCGATAATATGCACATCAAGCTCATCAGGAGTAATGGGAAGACTTAGAGGCCATGTATACACTTTCAAAAGGAGCCATCAACGGGTTGGTGAGAATAACAGCATGCGAACTTGGCTCTCACGGCATCCGTGTGAACAGCATCTCACCACATGGAGTTCCCACTGACATCTTGGTCAATGCATATCATAGGTTCCTTAACAATGACTAAATCAATGTGGCTGAGATCACAAAGATTGTGGCTGAAAAAGGAAGTTTACTGACCGGAAGGGCTGGTACTGTAGAGGATGTGGCTCAAGCAGCTTTGTTTCTTGCAAGCAAAGAATCTTCAGGATTCATTACCGGATATAACCTTATTGTTGATGGTGGTTACACGTCTGCGACTAGTAGTCAAAAGCGGATCCATCTTCAAAGAAGGTGGGTCCTATGACCCAGGTAAATTTAAATTTTTGTTTTTTTTAGACATGAATTAAAGATTACGTAGCTCATTTGGTTCAAGAGTTACATATATGACCATCAGTTACATAGTTCAATACCGCTTGTATACATTATTTTTTTTTAAAAAAAAATTCTCTTCTGTTGGGCCAAAGCCCATTTTATGAACCCTTAAAATTACTTTTGGATCCGCCAGTGCTAGTAGTATGAGATTTATCTACAACTAGTTTTAAGTTTTTTTTTTGTTTTTCATTTTATCTGAAATGTTTTCTTGTCATCTATCAAAATATTATTTTTCTGTCTAATCTGCGGTCTTAAAATGAAAGCAAAGTGACAATATATGTTCTTATGCTTTAATTAAGAGTTGATGTTCTATTTTTCTCACTATTTTAATAAGATAACTTCCCATTGTTGTTCTCCATTACCCTAGTTCTTTAAAACAATGGAAATCACAAACAAAATAAATAATACCCTAATCGTATTGCCAGAGAGATGTAACAAACATCTGCAAACATCTAGATTAGCTTCAAACAGGGAGAAGTAACAAACATCTATATTAGCTCCTAACCGAGAGAAGTCAGAGTGTGTTGCAAACTTGCAATTAAGTTCATAACAGCACAATCAACCAATCTCATTCATAAGTATAACAAAGATACTCTGCTATACAAAATCAATATCTTAACTTACTGAAAACACACTAATTACGAATTCCGCCACTTCTGAGTGAGTATAACAAAGCTAGAGATAACTCTACAGAAATATAAATGTTGGGAATTCAAAATGTTTGGCTATTTGTTTCATTAATATGCCGGCTTACAAGTCTACTGTTATTATACAATTCTATAAAGTTTCATTGTTTCATGAATATCTATACTATTAAAAGAGGGAACATTTTTAAAACAAACCGTATCTTTACAAGGGATATCATTGAAAATTTTAATTTCATTAAGGATACTTTAGACCAAACATATATATAGATTATAATAGGTTTTAATAAACTTAATCACATATGATCATGTAAAGATTAATTACCATAAATAAAAATATATTAATTAGATGTATCTAAATAATTTAAAATAATAGGTTTTACCTCTCTAATAAATTAAAAATAAGAATAATACAAAAATAGGTAGTTGAATTAAAATTAAATGGTTAATATAGTATAATAAATCAATTATTTTTTAAATCATAGAATCAAATTGTGGTAAATATACACAGAAAATAACATATAATATATTTGGAAAATATATACAGAGAGTAACATATATATATTTTTAATTTGATAAATATACTATTCACATAGTGAAACGCATCTTTTTATAATTACAGATTTTTACAATTTGTTTAATTAAAATTTAAAAAATATTTAGATAATTCGATAACATGTTAAAAAGAATAATTAACTCATTTTAGTTATAAAATCATTTATAAAATTAAGAAACAATAAGTTTGACAGACAGATTATCATATTTTAACTTTCCAAAAAAATATATATAAATATAAATTCAATTATAAAAATATTAAAAAATAAAAATAAAACCTAATAGAATAGATTATAATTAAATATAAAGTTATCAATATATCTCAAATTATAACTTCAAAAAGATACTTCTAATAATTCGATGAAGGGGAAGACGAGGGGGACAGATTATTCGATGTCGACTCGATAGAACTTTAGCTAGCGCTGATTAGCATAACCTATTTTCATGCTCATATGTGGAGTATCTAGGTATGGTGGGGTTTGACCATAGACCTTTGGTTGCGACTCTTGAAGATAAAATATTTAACAAAAAAAGAGCCAATTTCATTTTGATAACAGGTGGATTGGTAGGGAGGGTCTTATGGAAACTATATCGAAAGAATGGGACCTATCTGGAGGACGAAATGGTCAAGGTTTTGTTGCAAGAATACGGAATTGCAGACACGCAATTTCAAAATGGAGGGAAAAAAAAATTATCATACGGAAAGGCAAAAAGAGAAGATCTTCAAAAAGCTCTCGAGGAGGTTCAAAACGATGATTCCAGAACTCAAGAGGAAGTCATCGAAGTTTCAAGGAAATTAAAAGAAACTTACATAGATGAAGAATTATATTGGTAACAAAAAAGTAGGAACTTATGGCATACTGCAGGTGATCAGAACACAAAATTCTACCATGCTTTAACAAAACAAAGGAGAGCACGTAATAAAATTATCAGCCAGTTTAATGAGGTAAGAGAATGGAAAACATCAGGTGCTGATATTGAGAATGTGGCAGTTAGTTATTTCGACAAATTATTCTCATCCACATCTCCAACATATTTCGAGGAATTCCTAAGTGAAATTCCAACATTAATTACGGATTCGATGAATGACATTCTAACATCTAGGGCTACGGAGGAGGAGGTGAGGAATGCTTTATTTATGATGCATCCAGAGAAGGCCCCTGGCCCAGACGGGATGACAGCTTTGTTCTTCCAACAATCTTTGCCGATCAATAAGATATATGTCCTTGAGCTCGTGAATGGTTTTCTGCAAACAGGACATCTTGATCCGCGACTGAATATGACAAATATTTGTCGTATCCCTAAGATGGAAAGACCTAAAAAAATGACGGAAATGAGACCAATTAGTCTTTGTAATGTGGGGTATAAAATAATATCTAAGGTGCTTTGCCAACGGCTGAAGATCTTTTTACAGGACATTATTTCAGAGACTCAGTCAGCTTTTGTATCTAGAAGACAGATTTTGGATAATATTTTGATTCCTCAGGAGATGTTTCACGGGTTGAGAACAAATTCATCATGTAAAGGTAAATTTATGGCGATTAAAACAGATATGAGTAAAGCATATGGCAGAGTGGAATGGATTTTTACAAAGCATCTTCTCTGGAAAATGGGATTTGCAATGATATGGATTCGCTGGATGATGGAGTGTATAACATCGGTTCAATACAAAATTCTTTTAAATGGGAAACTGCGGGTTAACATAACCCCAAAGAGGGGTCTTCAACAGGGCGATCCTTTGTCTCCCTATCTTTTTATTCTTTGTACGGAAGCTTTAATAGCAAATTTGCGGAAGGCTGAGTGAGAAAAGAAAATAACAGGTCTTAAGGTTGCACAAGCGGGTCCTTCGGTATCACACTTATTATTTGCGGATGATAATTTGTTTTTCTGTAAAGCAAAAAAAGAGGAATATCAATTTATTCTAAAAATTGTAAAAGGGTATGAATCGGGTTCAGGCCAACATATTAATCATCACTCCAGTTTGAGTTCACGGTTAATGAAATAATTAGGGAGGAATTGAAAACGATTTTAGGTATTATCACTATTGGTGGCATGGGGTCATATTAAGGTATTCCCGAAAGTCTAGGAGGACCAAAGACACAAATTTTTAGCTTTTTTCAAGACAGGTTACATGGGAAGGTATATGGTTGGACATCAAAATTACTATCAAGAGGGGGAAAAGAGGTTTTGATAAAATCAGTAGTAATGGCATTACCTACACATGTGATGTCTTTTTTTTGGCTTCCTAAATCGATGATAAATAAACTTAATAGTGTGATTGCTTAATTCCGGTGGAGTAACGGCGGACACCAAAGAGGCATGCATTGGATTTCTTGGACAAAATTATGTTGACAACAAAAAAATTGGACTTGGATTTCGGGCTCTGAAAGAGTTTAATACGGCGATGATGGCTAAACAATTATGGTGACTTATTGAGTTTCCGGATTCTATCTTTGCACGTGTGTTTAAGGGTCGGTATTTTTGCAATACAGATCCCTTAGACCCTATTAGATCGTATTCTCCATCCTACGGCTGGAGAAGTATGTTCTCAGTAATAAATTACCAAAAAATATCAACAATAAATTTTATTCTATAAATAATAAAATATGTTAGATCAATACAAAATTAATTACTAACATATATTATTCCACAAAAAATCATATGGAATAGAATATTACAAAATAGTTTTCGAATTGTTTGTATAAAAATAAAGTTGAATACCATAATAACAAATTACAAATCCATTAATGAATATTCTAAAATTCAACACAAACTCACCAATGTATACAAAACAAAAATATATTACTCCTCAAAATTTTTAAGTTTTATATGTTAGATCAACAAAAATAAATTTCTCTTTAAACTCTAAACTCAAATCACTTAAAAATAAACCTTAAACTCTAAACTCGAAACCGTAAGACTTAAACCCTAAACTCTAATCCCAAAATCCTAAATCTTAAATCATAAGTCATAAATCTCAAAACTTAAACTTTAAATATTAATCCTTAAACACTATCATTTACCCTAATCCGTAAACCTTAAGGTTTAGTCAATAATAAGTTAACCTTAACTTTCTTCACTGATCACCCTCGTTAAATTGCTCTGTTTGGTATAATCGTAATATTTTCTCTAGATTTGGTATAATCGTAAAATAAAAATTGAACCACACAACAAACTAATGGAGAATTATAGTTTTGGTGAAATTTTTATTTTGTATTGAATTCATATACTTGCTATATATACAATCTCCATATTAATACTTACTGGTATTTCCCTCACTTTCTTTTATTTTATGTTATTCGCTTTTTCTTATACACATTTTTATTTAGTTCAAGAAAACTCTTTCATCCCGTTATCTCTATTGTGATCTAATGAAGAGTTTTCATTACAAAAAGAGAAAAGACCGAGTCTGCGAGATTGCAACATCCAAATATATATATTTATATATATAAGTTAGTTTCTTTGGCGGGTATATTGATGTTTGAGACTATCACAACAACCTCACATACACAGAATATTACATACACTAGTTATTTTGACGTCTACCAAACTATTGTGTACACAAAGCTTTCTCATTTTTATGAAAGAATTGACTCACATACACCAGACTAATACATACACTACTTATTTTGACGTCTACCAAACTGTCGTGTATACACAGTTTTCTCATTTTTATTGTTCATAATTACATTTTAAAATAGTTATGCATATATGTTATCTAAAAGTTTATAAAAATAATTCATCACAAAATTTTGTATTAGATCATTAAAATATATATACTAGAAGCACAGCGGTGTCATGGATTATTTCAAATCTTAATTTAAAAAAAAAATCATAAGCTTTAAAATCATGATTTTAACTATATAAATCACAAAAAACTAATGGAGGGTTATAGTTTTGATAGATTTGTATTATTGAATCCTCTTACTTACTATATATGCAATCTCCATATTATGACTTGCTGGTCTTTTCTTCTCTTTCCTTTATTTTATGTTTTTCACTTTTTTCTATACTCAAGTCTAGAAGTGGTTAGAGTTTGTTAGTTCCTATTTAAGATGATTCCTTCTCTTTGAATGATCTTAACCATAGTTTTAGTCTAAAAACTTTAACTATGATCGTAGGTATTTTTATGTAGCAAAAGTGTTTGAAAATAGTAGAACTGATTCTTAGAGAGTTTAGTATTCACCTGGTCAATAGGAGTTGATGTTAGATTGCTGGATAGGCTTTAAAAGACTTGAGTAAATGAATGTTATATGTTCACTTTCCAATGGGAATTAATGTTAGTGTTCATGGTAACATATGATTGATATCAGTGTATTAAAGCCTAGAAATTTGGAAATCTTAAAAATGAATTGGGATTGAAGACTGAAAATTTCGAGATTGAAAAATTCAACACCTGGGTTTGAAGATTTTGGCGAGATTGAAATGCCGAGAAGCTTTAAATCGATGTTGAAACAAGATAAACCTGTTTTACATACAACTAGGTGACATTTGAGGCAAGCACATATAAAAGATATTCTCACGTACACCAGACTATCATATACCATACTAGGAATAGTTCCACGCGATACGTGAATTTAGTTTATATATAATTTACTATGTAAAATTTTATATATAAATTTATAATAATATTTTTTGAAATTTTTATTATCAGATAACATAACTGAAAATGTAATATTTTGTTATTTATATTTGTATTTGCACAAATATTAAAATGCAAATAGTTTATTAAAATAAATA
>KE155475.1:20706-30975 GCA_000411075.1 Sisymbrium irio
ATCAATATATCTCAAATTATAACTTCTAAAAAAATATACTTCTAATAATTCGATGAAGGGGAAGACGAGGGGGACAGATTATTCGATGTCGACTCAATAGAGCTTTAGCTAACGCCGATTAGCATAACCTATTTTCATGCTCATATGTGGAGTATCTAAGTATGGTGGGGTCTGACCGTAGACCTTTGGTTGCGAATCTTGAAGATAAAATATTTTTTTTAAAAAGAGCCAATTTCATTTTGATAACAGGTGGATTGGTCGGGAGGGTCTTATGGAAACTATATCGAAAGAATGAGACCTATCAGGAGGACTAAATGGTCAAGATTTTGTTGCAAGAATACAGAATTGCAGACACGCAATTTCAAAATGGAGGAAAAAAAATTTATCATACAGAAAGGCAAAAATAGAAGATCTTCAAAAAGCTCTCGAGGAAGTTCAAAACGATGATAACATAACTCAAGAGGAAGTCATCGAGGTTTCAAGGAAATTAAAAGAAACTTACAGAGATGAAGAATTATATTGGTAACAAAAAAGTAGGAACTTATGGCATACTGCAGGTGATTGGAACACAAAATTCTACCATGCTTTAACAAAACAAAGGAGAGCACGTAATAAAATTATCGGCCTGTTTAATGAGGTAGGAGAATGAAAAACATCAGATGCTGATATTGAGAATGTGGCAGTTAGTTGTTTCGACGAATTATTCTCATCCACATCTCCAACATATTTCAAGAAATTCCTAAGTGAAGTTCCAACATTAATTACGGATTCAATGAATGACATTCTAACATCTAGGGCTACGGAGGAGGAGGTGAGGAATGCTTTATTTATGATGCATCCAGAGAAGGCTCCTGGCCCAGACGGGATGACAGCTTTGTTCTTCCAACAATCTTTGCCGATCATTAAGACAGATGTCCTTGAGCTCGTGAATAGTTTTCTGCAAACAGGACATCTTGATCAGCGACTGAATATGACAAATATTTGTCTTATTCCTAAGATGGAAAGACCTAACAAAATGATGGAAATGAGAACAACTAGTCTTTGTAATGTGGGGTATAAAATAATATCTAAGGTGCTTTGCCAACGGCTGAAGATCTTTTTACAGGACATTATTTCAGAGACTCAGTCAGCTTTTGTATCTAGAAGACAGATTTCGGATAATATTTTGATTGCTCAGGAGATGTTTCACGGGTTGAGAACAAATTCATCATGTAAAGGTAAATTTATGGCGATTAAAATAGATATGAGTAAAGCATATGACAGAGTGAAATGAATTTTTATAAAGCATCTTCTCCGTAAAATGGGATTTGCAACTATATGGATTGGCTGGATGATGGAGTGTATAACATCGGTTCAATACAAAATTCTTTTAAATAGGGAACCGCGGGGACACATAACCCCAAAGAGGGGTCTTCGACAGGGCGATCCTTTGTCTCCCTATCTTTTTATTCTTTGTACGGAAGCTTTAATAGCAAATTTGAGGAAGGCTGAGCGAGAAAAGAAAATAACAGGTCTTAAGGTTGCATAAGCGGGTCCTTCGGTATCACACTTATTATTTGCGGATGATAGTTTGTTTTTCTGTAAAGCAAACAAAGAGGAATATCAATTTATTCTAAAAATTCTTAAAGGGTATGAATCGGGTTCATGCCAACAGATTAATTTTTCAAAATCATCACTCCAGTTTGGGTTCACGGTTAATGAAATAATTAGGGAGGAACTGAAAATGATTTTAGGTATTTTCACTATTGGTGGCATGGGCTCATATTAAGGGATTCCCGAAAGTCTAGGAGGAGCAAAGACACAAACTTTTAGCTTTCTTCAAGACGGGTTACATGGGAAGGTAAATGGTTGGACATCAAAATTACTATCAAGAGGGGGAAAAGAGGTTTTGATAAAATCAGTAACAATGGCATTACCTACACATGTGATGTCTTGTTTTTGGCTTCCTAAATCGGTGATAAATAAACTTAACAGTGTGATTGCTCAATTCTGGTGGAGTAACGGCGGACACCAAAGAGGCGTGCATTGGATTTCTTGGACAAAATTATGTTGACCAAAAAATAGTGGAGACTTGGATTTCGGGCTCTGGAAGATTTTAATACGGCGATGTTGGCTAAACAATTATGGCGACTTATTGAGTTTCCAGATTCTCTCTTTGCACGTGTGTTTAAGGGTCGGTGTTTTTGCAATACATATCCCTTAGACCATATTAGATCGTATTCTCCATCCTACGGCTGGAGAAGTATGATATCAGCTAGATCTCTGATTAACAAAGGGCTAATCAAAAGGGTTAGGATAAGAACTTCCATTTCTTATGGAATGATCTTTGGATTCCTGATTCACGGCCAAGATCATATCAACAATTAGTAAAAATCAATATCATACCTATTACCCCGCTCTTACGGTGGATCAATTAATTGATATAAGGACTCAGACATGGAATATGGAGCCGATTAAGGATATGACTGTGGCTGAGGATGTTGTGATTATTGCAAGTATCCCAACTAGTCGGTTTCTAATACCAGATTATTATGGTTAGCATTTTACTAAGTCAGGTAAATATACCATCAAATCAGGGTATAATATCGAACAAACTTATTCACATTCGGACGAAGATCGGTTTATAGGTACAGATGTCAAGAAGTTGCAAACATTTACATGGAAGATAAAATGTCCTCCAAAGATCAAACACTTTATTTGGCAAGTTATTTCGGGGTGTGTTTCGGTTAATAAGAATTTGAAGGCAAGAGGAATAAACTGTGATGTAAGGTGCAGTCGCTGTGGAGCAGAAGAGGAATCAATTAATTACGTTCTTTTTTAATGTTCTCCAGCGATACAAGTTTGGCCTTTATCTAAGGGGCCATCCCACCCAGATGTTTTCCCGAGTGCATCAGTATTCACAAATATGTATTATTTATTCTGGAGATTACCTCCTGATGAATCGGTCATAAACTTTCCTTGGATAATATGGTATCTTTGGAAGAGTAGGAATGACAAGGTTTTCAATAATTTGGACCAAAATCCACAAGAGGTTCTTAGAATTATGGAAACAGAGGCTTTGTTATGGGAGGAAGCGCAAATGGCAGAGATAAATGGTACTGGATTAAATGCGCAAATTAATAGGAGTTTGACGGATCAAGATTTACCTATTCACAGGAGTTTGTGGTGTCACATAGATGGGTCATGGAAAGAGACTGATAGCTTCTCGGGACAGGGATGGGTTTGTAGCCAGATAGGAATGGAGGGTTTAATGATGGGGGCTAGGAATATCCGACGTAGTCTTTCACCTTTGCATGCGGAGTTTGAAGCTCTCATTTGGTCTGTGGATTGTATGGCTTTTCTACAAAAAATTGGATGTCAAGTTTGTGACAGACTCTTCAGATTTGATGAAGATAGCGTCTACACCGGTAGAATGGCCAGCTTTCTCAATCCACCTGGAAGAGTTCACATGAAGTAAGGCATCCCTCAATACATTTTCTATCATGTTTATCCCGCACGCAAATAATACAAAGGCGGACAAATTAGCACGGAGTGTGCGAGTTCTCCTTCTCCGACCATTCATGTAGATTCTGTTTTTCCGATTTGGATTTCTGAATCGGCTTGAGATCATTTATCTCTTTTTGTTTTAATAAAAATATAACCCTCTCTCATAACATATTAAACTATCAAATATATAATATATCTTAAATTTTTAAATTTACGAATATACATTATTTATAAAAATAACTTCATTAAAAAAATCTCATCTTAAAGACGTGATATAGCCTATTATAATATTAATGAATAAAAATATAACATTGAGTTAGACATGATATAGTTTTTGATTTTCATGTGGTAAAGTAAATATAATGATCGATTGAACTTTAAAAATTATGATTTCAAACTATTGTACATTATGATAATTCAACATAAATCCCACATATGGATTAATGTGTCTGATAAGATTTATGTTTTTGTTTTTTTATTGTTTTTGTTTTAACATTATCTAATTAAATTTTATAATATTCACTGTCTTTTTGTTTTTTATGTTATAATTTGTAAAATATATTTTTATAACGGATTGGATTTTGATGAAAATTGGATTTGGTCCGAAATCTCAACTAAAACTAATTTAATGTTAAACAATTGAAACCCAAAAAATTATATATTAGTTTATTTAAATTTATTAAATCATGTATTTATATTAATAAAATAAAATATTTTAAAATTAAAAATAGAAAATTAAACGATGCACCACGTATGGGGGTCCAAGTAACCCTTTAAAGTTTAAACTAATGTGTTAAAGAAAAACTTGTAAAATTTCATAAACCATTACAAATGTCAATGGCCTATATAAGATTAATGACCGTCAATACTTTAAATTGAGCCTATCGTGGATATCTACTGAAACTTTAGGTCTCTCAGTCATTTCAAAACTATGTGGGTTGAATTTAAAATGAATTAATAACATTGGGGTCATATTACAATTTTCTTAAAGTTGGTTCCAAATTGTGAACTTAAAAGTTAAAACCCTAGACATAGTCAATAAACCTCTTCTTCATCACCTCTTCCCTCTTTTCTTTTCGGAGCCGTCGCTTTGCGAAACTCGCCGGAAAATTTTTAAGCCATGATGGAAATACGAACTGCCAAGACCCCAAAATCCAAGCGTGTACTCGAAAAGCGAGCTCCGAAGGCGGTGAGTTTTCTCAAAATCTCCTTATACGTTTCAGATTCTTTCCTCTGAAGACAACATTTAAGCTTACACAAAGATAATTGATTCATGCTTTGGGTTGTTTTAGTATTCCTCTGGGAAAAGTTATGAAAGTTGCTCACTTTGTGACTTAGTTGTTTTTGTATTGAATGTGGGGAATTTGAAGGTTGAAACTGGGAAGAAGACATTGATACTGCATGGAACAAAGACGAGCGCTACAGTTAGCTCTGTGTTGTTGGAGCTGTACCGTTTGAAGAAGGGAGGTGCTATTAAATACTCGAGGAGGAATGAGAATATTCGGCCCTTTGAGAGTGGAGGTGAAACCTCATTGGAGTTCTTCTCTCTCAAAACCGATTGTAGCATCTTTGTGGTAAGTTTTATTTGTGTTCATGTCAGAATCAATTTGATAACTTTTTTGGTTAGCTTCGGAGTTATGGTTGTCACAATATAGATCTCTCTGCATTCTGAGACTTTGGTTCTGTAATTATGTAGATGGTCATCTTGTCTAGGCATGAATATGCTAAAGATTCAACATTTCGTTATAGATTGTTGACTATAGCTGATCAAATTGTTACAAAGGTGTCTTTTGGCATCCTGAAGCTGCATTTTATTGCATGTTCCTCTTTTGTGATGAATTGATAGAAGATAAGCTTGTTCTATTATTGGCTACCTTCATCTAGTGAGAAAGGAAACCATTTGGAAATGTATTTGTAAACTTAACATTTGATGCGAGTTCTGACATTGGTTTTGGTCAATTTTATGTTGCAGTATGGCTCTCACACAAAGAAACGACCTGACAATCTTCTGCTAGGAAGAATGTATGATCACCATGTCTATGATCTAATCGAAGTTGGGATTGAGAACTTTAAATCTTTACAGTCGTTTTCTTATGACAAGAAGCTAGCACCTCATGAAGGTTCAAAGCCTTTTATTTGCTTTACTGGAGAAGGTTTTGAGAATGTACCTGAGCTGAGGCAGCTTAAAGAAGTCTTGACTGATCTGTTTCGAGGCGAGGTGAGTTTTGTCTTGGTTTCGTTCAGTATTTGACCCCTATGGCTTACTATTAATGGCCAGAGTCGAAGTTTTGTGAATGTATTTTGCTTATAACAGAATCTAAAAGAAGTGCTGGATTATTTGTGTGCAGGTTGTGGAGAATATAAATCTTACTGGATTAGACCGTGCTTACATATGCTCAGCGATATCCCCAACTAAGGTCTTCCTTACTCACTGCGCTATTAAGCTTAAAAAGTCAGGGACCATCGTGCCTAGGATAGAGCTCGTTGAAGTTGGTCCATCCATGGACTTGGTTATCCGTCGTAATCGTCTTCCCAACGAAAGCCTAAGGAAAGAAGCTATGAAATCATCCAAGGATAATCCTAAGAAGAAGGTACATAAACATTTCGTAGTTCTTGTGTCATGTTTGCTCAGATTTGATGAAACAGATGACCAAGGAATCATTTTCTTTGTTTCTTCTACAGCCGAAGAATGTTGATCAAGATGCTGTACATGGGAAGACTGGGAGGATTTATATTCCTGAACAGAAGGTAAAGAAAGAAGCACATGTTACATAATGTGAAGTACGATGTGTGTGATTCCCGAACTGATTGTTTTAATCTTCGTGTGCAGATTGGAGAAACGCCATTGCCGGATAGATCTAAGGGAGTTAAGAGAGAGAGAAAAGAGGGTAAGCTGAAGAAGAATAAGGAAGAAGGGTCTGCTTCCAAAAAGCAAAAAGAGTCTGAGTAACTCACAAAACCCACTCGTGGCTGTATCAAATGACAGTTTCCAACGTGAGGAAGATGTGATGATTTTGCAGTGTATCAATGTGGTTTTTTCCATTAGAATCTATTATTCCTGAATGTTTTTTTTATACGCTAATATTTATCGAGGTAGTTTTGGTTTGTTAAATTTCTCCAGCAAAGAAGAAAAAATGTTAAACAAAGAGTGTTTATCAAGAAATGAAAAGCATATTTTTGTCTTCGCTCTGACACAAAAGCTTGTTATATTACTGCTTTGAACATAGTGTCTTCTTTTCCTCGATCAAAAATGGGTTTTGATTAAAAATCATTAGTTTTGACATTTAGCTGTCGTTTATAAAAATGAATTTCGCTTCTAAGAAAGATAAAACGGTCGAAACTGACATTCTGCATCGTATTCATACACATACGTGGATGTTGTAAGAATAATTGAAGTAAAAAGAATAGATAAGAACACGTCCCTTCCTCACTTTTAGGTGAATATTCTTATGTTCTTGTAATTAAATTACTCAACATTTAGGCAAAAAGAATTGGTTTTAGTCATAGTAGAGTTTGGAGGGCAGTCCAAAATGTTAAAATGATGATTAGTTGGTATGTTTTTTTACCTACCAACTTTTAAATGATATTGACTGATCCATATCTATAAGTTCAGAACCTAACAAAGCTTTTATTCAGTTAGCTGTCTATATCTTCCATACTAGGCTTATACCGTCTTTAAAATTTAAACCTATCCCTATGAACTTTTCTTCGTCTTCTTTTTAAAAAGTTTTATATGTTATATACATTTGAAGCCAAACTACATTGAACGTTATCATGATTTCAAACAAAACTCGAATAAATAGGAAATAGCATGAGATTTAGCAAAAACCAATATTGAAGTCTAATAGAAAAAATGAGCTCTAAATGAAGTAAACATAAAGAACCTGGAAATCTTTGTGTTAAATTTAAATTTATCATAGTTTTTCAATTCAAAATCAATTGATAATGATAAACTGATCATAACTTTTTATATATTACTGTTGGTTTGTTTAAATTTCTAATGTAAGATCATTACATACTTTTCAAGATGATGATTCTTATTAGTCCATTTCTAACAGAATCCCATACTATAAGGTTGATAATAATTTTTTTCAGACCATTTCACTTGGATCAACAAATGAGATTCTGATGATATGTTAAATTTCGGCTTCTTATGAGCTTTAAAATTCAAAACCAATTAAAATGGTGATATGTTCGTAACATTTTGTACAATAGTGTTGATCCAAAAACTTCCAATATAAAATCATAACATTTTGTTTAGGGGGTTTAAGGGGAATTTAGCACATAAATTTGCCAAAAATGAATTTAGAAATGAAATGAATTTGCCGAACACCCTCTGTTTGGAACATTTTTGTTCCTCTATACACGTACTGTTGGGAGAGAAAAAAACCTCTCTCTATACGCGTACAGACAGTCCATTTGTACTACAAGTTTCGACTCAATGCATGCACGTACCGTTGTTCAGATCGGCGGTCACTTGAAAACAAATTGACCAATACATCTCCATTGACCAAACTTTTATATACACACCGTTTTCTTTTATTATCTCTATTAATAAAAGGAGTTGTTTGAAGCTCCAGAAAGTGCCCACGTCATAACTAAAAGTTTGTTTGAGAGTGGACACGTGACAGAGAAATTTTACGCTCTCCTTCTTTATATTAACACTCCTTTTACGCCAAAATATAAATTAAATTATAATCTATTTTTTTTTCTTTTCTAATAATTATAAGCAAATATCAGTAAAAGCTGCGCTTTAGCTCCTTCTTGCCGTTTCAAAAACTTTCTCATTAACCCAACTCCAGATGAGTTTATCAGACCTCTATCTCCATCTTCCCTGTCCAATCATCGATGAGCTTGTACATTTAGATTTTGCCGGACGAGCGGAGCAACAATAACTGCACGCTGTAGAACGACATTGGAGAAAGGTATCTAGACAGATGACGATTATGTACTGCCTCTCTGTTTCTCTTTCTCTCTCTCTTTAAAACTTTCCCTATCTTCGTTTTCAGGAAAATCTCTCTAGCTTCCTCCATCGGTTCCTTTTATTTCCACAAAACAAATCCAAATTAATGATATCAAACACCGCTCCTCATAATTTAATAGATAGCCTCCCAGTCAACATTGATTTGAGATTTGTTTCTCTATCGAGAATGTTAAGGTTCAGTGGCTCAAAGACGTTTATTTTGCTGAGCTTGAACCCCACACACCCAAGAAAGAAGCAACTTGATGTCAAACCCAGAAACTGTAAAAACAGAGTTTGCAGAAAAACAGAGCAAGAGAGCTTGGGAGAAGAGATTAGAGAGAAGGAGAAGGGAGCACACACACAATTTAAGGAGTTCACGCCCATTAACAAGGGTCACTACATCTCCCCGAGATTTAGCTCGGAATCCACTAGAAGGAGAACATACATACAGAGTTACAAGTGATTCAATCTTGTGTAAAACTCATGAACTCACTATTTGTCTCACTCTTGTTCTAATGAGAAAACCCACCCCAAAGCTTAAGCTTTTATATGTTTTCTCTCACCCTTCTATGTATCTTGTGTCACCAAGTGTGGCTCCAACTCTCTCTCTCGTTTTGCATCTTGCTTTAATAGTGGAGACACTTCCAAACCTAAAGCACAAGGAGACAAAACACAAAGGCTCCTCTTGTGGTCCCAAAAGTAACTTAACCCAACTGATCTTGACTAGAGTTAAACCTTCCTTTTGACCTTGAATTTGCTTGAGAAACAAGTTCTCATCTCCACAACTGCAATACCAGTCAAGCAAGCTGTAGCCAGTTCAAGCTTCTCACTTTCAGCAGTCTTGTTAGCAGCAAAACTCCTCTCGACACGGTACGCCATTCTTTAGCGTTCTGACCTTCATACAAGGGAATCTCAAAGACACGTCGTGGTGTTTCTCCTGAACCAGTTAGCGTCGGAGACTCAGACTTGGAATGTTGTCCTTCTGTCATCGTGAAGCCAGATCCATCTTCAGGAACCACAAAAAGACTTGCTTTCAGGAGCAGAAGGAGTATCCTTCGGAGTGACGAAACTGGGTAAGGGTTTCTCACCAGTGCGAGTCTTGAGAAGCTGAGTAAACAATTAGATGAGACCTGTGCGTTGGTGCCCCGATAATTTTCTTATTTTAAATTTATAATATTTTCATAAAAATATATATTTTCTTTATTAAAAATAAAATAAGTTAATTAATTTTTAACTATTTTATTGTTTAAATATTTTATATATTGTAATAAAATAAACTATAAAAATCTGTATTTATAAAAATAATAATATGTCTCAATAGTATATTCTAGATTCGATCCGCGTATAAATGCAGTTATTTTTTATTTTGCTTATTTAGTTTTGTCAATATAAATATTATATTTATTAAAGTAACTAATTGTATAGAAGAAGAGTTAGTAAAGTCAATATTTTATATTTTTGGGTTTTAATTATTTAAATTAAATTGTTGTGAGTTGAGATTTTGGACTAAATCGATTTTTTATCAAGACAATCAGTTATACTTTTACAACTTATTATTTATATAAAAGTGTATATATATATATATATAGCAAATTAAAAATATATTTATGTTATTTCATATAGCTACCAAACATATTTTATGTTACTTTATGTGTATATTTACCAAAATATGAGTTTTTAATTAATATCTACTATATATATTGTTTTATTTTTATTATTTTCGTTTTAAATTAATTGAAAAAATGGATACAATCAGTTAGACTTTTACAATATATTATTTATAAAACAAAGTGCATATATATATATATATATATATATAT
>KE155483.1:18210-31886 GCA_000411075.1 Sisymbrium irio
GAGTATTAATGAGTGAAAAAGTGATGCATCAAGTGCTCTTTTTCCCTTACTTTGGTTTTGTACCACAGGGTTTCCAAAGAAGATTTTTAACGAGGCTTGTGCAGAACTTCATATATCTCACTCATTGATCCAAACAACAACAATGAAGCAACCAATTCGTGTCAGCCCAATTGGACATGTCTCTTGGACATTTCTGAAGCATTATACATCTATTTACAAGCCCAAGAGACAGCCCAAGAAAGCCAGACGGATTTTTGGTGATCAAGGGTCATATTTTGGCTGAAAAGTCATTCAAACTTCATTAAAAATAAAAACTAGTCTAAGTCAGTAATTAGTTTCTAGTTTTTTTGTGACTTGTTTTTACCACATTTAGCTTAGTTTTCAATACATTTGTACTCTATTTAAGCACAATTTCGTGCATGAATAAAATGAACCAATTTCTTTGTCAAAAAATTATTTTATTTAGAGAGTGATTCTCTAGTGTTCTTCTCGAACAAACCGATTTCTGGTGTGTAATATCCAACAGTCAAAACTGATCCTCAAGTGTGTCATATCTTGAATATCAAGGGACATCCGCAACCCTTGTGTGAACATTCAATCCACATCACCTTAATCTTGAGCTAGTAGCTTAGATTGAAGGCATATCTTTTTCGCCAACATCAGAGTGCAATAATCCTTGGGAGTTTCATATCAGACTCTATTGTCAAGAGAGATAGTCCTTATCACCCTCAGTATATGGAGACTTTTAATGGTCAATAATCAGCAAGAAGACCCGAGGAAAAAGAGAACGCCACATTTTAATCCTAGAATGTCCCGGATGAGCCAAGCCGAGAGAAGAAATCATTTTGAATCTCAGATGATGGAGGATCAACGTGGACAAGTCTAAGAAGGAAGAAAATAGGATTTTATGTCAAGGAAAACCAAGAAAAGCTCGAGTGGTTTGGGAGAAACACTCGGAACTCACTATCGAGACCCGACGCCTCGGTACGATCGGAAGGGAAGGTCCGATCATTTCTGGAAGCCTAAAACTGTCTAAGTGTTTAAAGGAAGAAGGAACAATGAAGGATATGGAGTTTAAGTCTTGAAGCAAAGGAAGAGTATTTATAGGGGAATCCACCTCTAGTTCGACTAATAACTTGATGACACCCAAGCGAAGAGATAAGCATAAATCATCATGATGAAATTTTCACCACCTGGCCAAGCTATTTACCTAAGTACAGTAATTGCTGCCCAAGGAAGCCAATGAGTGGAAGACATTAAGCTAAGTAAGTGAAAGTGGAATGGTGACTCAAAGCACTTACCTTAACCCGGCGAACCGCGCGATGACACCTTGTGAGAACAAAGCTTCAGTGGAGAATATTTACTGTTTAGCCTGACAAAATATACTGATTACTCACCTAGTCTAGAGCCATAGCTCCCATTCTGTGACAAGCTGCATGGTTCCTTTAGCTGCATGCGTGACACCTCGTCCCGGATTTGCTGAAGAAGCGGGTATAAATACCCCATCCTCTCGTTTCTCCTCTCAGTTAGCTGAAATCGTGAAAACATTACTCTTTAAAGTTGAAGTCTGAGTCATGAGTAAGTGCTGTGCCTCGTGGTCTGTTGCTTTCGTCTTTAGCTCGGTGGTTCGGTAAGGTTCTTCCCGATCTTTTCCTTTGAGCTTTCTTAGGTTGTTGGTGGGCGAGACTAACTAGGTGTTGCTCTTTGCCTTAGTTCCGTTCCAAGGGGTAGCTGGAAGATCCTTCAGTCAAGGGTGAGTTCCGTTTGCCAATTTTGTTAAAACCTGGACTAAATCCCATGTATGGGTGTAAGTCCGAGACTTAGGAGCTTGTATGTTGTGTGTTGGTTTTGCAGGTTATGGTGTGAGACCGACTATCGACTGTTGTGGAATGTCCGGTTACTTAAATTGCTGTTGGAACTGAGCTGCGGATTCCATAAACCCGTATGCTGTTAAACCTGAGGGGTGAGGCCGAGGTTGGTACTTATTTACCACCTTGCCGGTTACTGAATCATGAAGAAGAAGTGTCCGGGTTTGCCAGACCTTTGGTCTACTTGCAATCCGATACTGGCATACTGATTATCTGTGTGTGGCCCCGTAATGGTGATGGTTTGTAAGACCCAACCTGGCAGTAAGTCTCAGTTTTTGGGGTCAGACACGATGTACTGGCAGTAAGTCTCAGTTATCGGGGTCGAGGCTTGAGCTCGGTAAGTACTCGACTCATAGCGATTAGTGTGTGAGAGTTAGGCCGGGGAGGGCGCTAACGTCTCTTGATGTGAGGCTATGTAGCCGGAGTTGCTCAGATGGGTTAAGGACTATACACATGTGCGAGAGGCAATGTGGTGTGTAGTGCCTCAAACGTGCGTGAGAACTCGGTACATGAGCATGTGTGTGTATGTGTATTTCATGCTATGAGTGGGTAGTACTTACACAGCTCAAGGACCATCATCAGAATGGCTAATACACGAGAGATCTATATGTCCGCGGTTATGTGTGTGTGATGTGTGTGGATGTGTGTGTGGAGAAGGGCTTTGTGACGTGAGGTCCAAAGTTGAGATGTGATGAATGTGTGATGGATATGTCGTGTTGGGTGTGATTTTGTGGTTTATTATTGTGTGCTTATTGCCGGTTGTATGTGTTTCTTCGGCTATTTTTTACTGACGTATTGTTTTAGTGGACTCCGGGCTCATTGAGTAATTTCGATTACTCATTTTTCTCCTCTCCTTTCTTTTCCAGGAAGCCATAGTGAGTAGGTGTAACGGGGAAGCGGCGCGTGAAGTCCAGTGTAGATTTGGTGATGTTTGGTGCATAAAAGACTCTTGTATCGTAAGTGTGTTTTATCCGCCGTTTTAGATACAAAATTTAATCTTAGTGTGTAATAAACGGGTTTGCTAGGATGCATCCGAATAGGCTAGGTCTGTAATGTGTAATAAACGGTTTTAAGGAATAAAATGTATATTTTGGTATATGATGGCTTGTTTTGTTGCTGGTAATGACCTAGTCTGGGTTGACACAACCTCTGGTCTGAGTACGGGTTGCAAGCCTTAGGCTTAGATCAAGAGGGGTCGACTGGTACAATAACGTGGCCCGAGCTTTAAACGAGTTCTAAACTGGGCTGACTCTTTGCTAGACTCGACACGTAACATTCTCGGATTGGTTTGGGACTTGGGTACTGATCGTTCATGTTCTTGTTTGATTGTTGGACGGCCGGTGCGTTCGTCCGAGTCCTAGATCAGTTCGGGGGTGTTACAGGTACAATTTGCAAGTAACATATGACATATGTCGAAAGGAAAAAAGGAGAGCATTGGAGCTCATCAAAGATGAATTTGATGAGCAATTCAGAAGGATCAAAGACTACAAAAATCAAATTATTTCGTAAGTAAACTAGTTTATGATCTAATTTATCTGTTTTCTAATGTGTGTTTTAAGGCATTGCAAGAAACATGGCGTATATGGTGTCGTCCTATATTTGGGATTGATGGATGCTTTTTAAAGGCAAAGGACAATTACTTGCTGTTGTGGGGAGAGACACAAACAATCAAATTTACCCAATCGCATGGACAGTTGTTAAACTCGAGAACACTGATACTTGGGAATGGTTCATTCAGAAGCTTAAAAAAGATATGGACATTCGTAATGGTGATGGTTACACAGTGATTTCAGATAAACAGAAGGTAAGTTTCTATCTTGGTTATGTCAATTTTTGTGTTGAAGCTCCTGATAATTGCAACGGTGATAGCTTTACAGTGATGGTTAAATGATTGTTTCTTACTTATTTCAGGGATTGGTAAAAGCAGTAGAGCAAGAATTACCAAATGTTGAGCATCGTATGTGTGCAATACACATTTATGGTAACTTGAAGAAAGCCCACTCATCTAAACCTGAAATGAAGAAGTTATTTTGGGCAGTGTCAAACAGTTATAATGAGAGAGATTATAAAGTAGGAATAGAGAACCTGAAGGATTACGACAAGGATGTTTATGAATCTTTTCTGATGAAGAATCATAAAGCTTGTAGTCGTTCTTACTTCAAGACCACATCATGCTGTGAAGATGCACTCAACAACTTCTCATAGTCTTATAATAGTGCACTTGAGAAGTCACGGTCAATGCCTTTAGTGGAGATGTTTTAGACCATGAGAAGACAAATCATGCTTCGCATAGATGTCGGAAAGCAAAAAATAAAGAAGCACAAGAGTTTATTCACTCCGAATGTTAGAAAGATGATTAATGCTGAATAGAAAGAGAAGAAATGGTGTATACGAATTCCTGGACCCAATACCACTCATGACGTCCGTGAAAAAGATACATCATACAAGGTTAACATTAGAACGAGAACATGCAGCTGCAGGAGGTGGGATGTCATAGGGATTCCATGCCGTCATGCTTTGAAAGTTTTCATGAACAAGAAGCTTAATCCTGAAGACTATGTTTTTCACCAGTATTTGACAAGCACTTGGGAAATGTAGTACAATGATTCCATCATTGCGGTTGAAGACATGAAGTTTTGGGAGTAATCCGAGGAACCACCACTTCAAGCATCGCCAAGAGAGATATCTAAGGGTCGAAAGAAGAACCCACCAAAAAGAATGAAGTCTATAACTGAGTCTCCAACTAATGGGAAGAAGGTGACAAAACACACACGAGTGATGCATTGCTCTCGTTGTGGGTTTGCGGATCATAATGCTCCAAAATGTAAAAGCTTTAGAGTTTAATTGAAGCCAAGAAAAAACACCTTTGGTTTTTTGACCAATAAATCCAATTAAAACAAATTTGGTTTTAGATGAAAGAGATGAGATGAAAGAGGAGAGATGAGAATACGATGAAGAAAACACAAGCAAACCCTCGATTTTATTAGATGGTGCTTGCTCAAACGGCGTCGTTCTATTTCTAACGGACTAAAACTGGATTGATGACCACCATGCTATTTTTCGGTTTCAAGTTTACCTGTTAAAACGAGTCAATGTATTAATCTGTCAATTCGCAATCGTTCAGATATGGAACTTGAAAGTGAATGTAAAAGTATGTTTTTGCATAGCTAGTAGGTACATATTCGGATAAGGACCATTTAGAATAGTATGAATATGAATTTGTCGATTTTCCTGCATAAATTCAGATTTGATGTGTTTTCAAACATATTCGTTAAAAGAAAATTTTCTGGTGGATTTCATATTTATTTATATTTTATTTATTTAAAGGTTTTATTCTATAAAAATCAATATTATTTTCATTACCGACCAATTTTGATTTTACTCTTATTTCATATAACTTACGTAAAGTAATTGTTGATATTGAAGTGAAATATTGCGTAAAATAATTTTCTGATGTAAATTTTACATTTTAGATTATTTAACAGTGGATTTTAAAGTTAAATGATTTATTCTTCTTTTATTTTTCTGAGATGTAATGTCTGGCAACTTGGCCTACATTCTAGCCGTACGTGTGTTGAGTGTCCTAAAACGAAAAACCAACCTCATCCGCTCAAGCCTTTTCACCGATGGATATACTCCCACTATTCTAAAGCATATTGTAAAATCCCAAATGATTAACACTAAATTTTAATAAACTTCAACAACTGATAATTAATAAAATAACTTGGTCAATACATAATAATCCACATTAGATGAAAGTTACATATAATAAAGATTTACTTCCTCTTTTGGTGGCTGAAAACAAAATTCAGCAATGGCCATGATTCTGCAACTCCCTTCTCCTTCGACTCCGTCTTCTACCTTGTGGAACACCAGAGACCCTAAAACACGATTCTTCTTCTCTTCAATTCGAGTTTCTTCAGAGTCTAGTTCGAAGAAATTCAGATGCAGAGCCGTCCGTGAGAAAGCAGAAGAGATCAAGAATAATAACACTTCTTCTTCTTCTTCTTCTGCTGAAGAAGTTACAAAGAAGTACGGACTCGAAGTTGGTCTATGGAAGGTATGTCCCTTTTCTTTCATCCTTCTCCACTTCGATTTCTTGTTTTTTTTTGCTTTCGTTCTTTACATATCAAAATCTTGAACAGATATTTAGCTCAAAGGACGAAGAAGAAACTGATGACAAGAAGAAGAAGTCGAAAACAGATGAAGCTAAGGAGTTACTAGCTAAGTATGGTGGTGCTTACCTTGCAACGTCCATCACTCTTTCACTCATTTCTTTCTCGCTCTGTTATGCTCTCGTCACTTCTGGTGTTGATGTTCAAGCTCTTCTTCTAAAGGTTCTTGGCTTTTTCATTTCTTGATTATGTTTTCTTGAATCTTCTTGAACATGTTTTCTTGAATCTTCTGGAATATGTTTTCTTGAATCTTCTTGATTATGTTTCTTGATTTTCTTGATATAATTGATTATGTTTCTTGATTTTCTTGATATAATTGATCATGTTTTCTTGATTTTCTTGACTATGTTTTCTTGATTTTCTTGATTTTGTTTTCTTGATCTTGGAATGAGTAAAAAGAAGCTAATTATTGGATGTTTTGTTTAAAGGTTGGGATTGCGACGAATGAGACAGGAGAGAAAGTGGGAGCCTTTGCTTTGGCTTACGCAGCGCATAAAGCTGCTTCTCCTATAAGGTTTCCTCCTACTGTGGCTTTGACTCCTATTGTAGCTAATTGGATTGGGAAGAAAGTGGACAAGGAAAAGGATGATAATGAATAGTCTTTTTGTACTTTAGTTTTATTATAAGGTACTAAAATGTAGATGTTATGAATATATATTACTTGATAATCATTGGAACATTCGTGAATCATCACTTCTTTCTAGCTTCTATGTACAAAGATTTAAGCATCTGTGAGCTTCAGATGCAGAACCGAAGAGTAGTTTGCAGAATCCAGGTTATGTGATAGCTTTAGACTTCTCCATGTGAGATCTGGTTGGTTGTAAATTACGACTTTACTTTTCACTTAACTGTAGACATCTGATTAGAGGCAATAGAAGATCTCCAGATCTCTGTGATTGATTTGATCTATTTGTGGAGCTTCAACATATGTGTTTTTCTCGGTTCACCAACTCCCTCAAACATTTTCCACATGCACATCCTAAGTATCAGGTTCATAACCATGTCCAACACCAGCTTCCTCATCGTCGTCTACGAGAGGACCTATTAGGTGAGAGAGACTTTTCTTAATGTACACCTTGACTTGTACACCGTTTAGCCTTTTTAAGCATTCTCATCTTATTGTGTTTGCCATTGAACTACGGTCATTGGATAGTTTGTAAACCCACATGCTAAAGATGCTAAGTTTATACAAACTCGTATTCGATTTCCTTAGAGCTAGAGTCCCACAGATTTCAATCTCTGCGTTTAGAAATTTAGATAAATAATTCTAACTTGTGGAGTGTGGACAAGAAGAAGAATGATGAATAGTCCATCTTGTGTATTATCTGAAGCCTGAAGGTACTTGATAGGAACCACTCGTTTTATTAACCACAAAACACCGATTACAAGAGCCAAGTCCTTAATCTTGAAGCTCCTTCTCTTGATCTTCTCTCAAAGAACAAGTCACTCCTGATCAAAACTCTTTCGATGATCATTAATAAACGTTACTGGATCTTTATATACTCAGCCCATTACAATTTCTCTACCGAAAGAATAAATGGCCCAACATATGGCCCAACACTATTTCTTAAAACGACTAAACTTGAGCTACACGATTCTGTCTTCGTTCCCTCCTCGTATACACTCTCCACGGCTTATCAATACCCCGCTCGCGCAGAATGAGCTTGCCCTCAAGCGAGTAGTCTGGAAACTGCTGCTTCAACTCTCTAATCTTCATCCAAGAAGTTTCATGTGTAGGCAGATTCTTCCACTGCACCAAGACTTCCAAATCACCCTCTTTGTCATAACGAGACTGTAATAATTCTTCCGGTTCCATCACGAACTCCCCTTCCATTGACAGAACTGGCGGTAGTGGAGTCACAGTCTGTCCACTCCCCACGACAGGCTTTAACTACGAAATGTGGAAAACCGGGTGAATTTTTGAGTCCGCAGGAAGCTGGAGTCGATAAGCAACCTTCCCAATACGTTCCAAAACCTCAAATGGACCATAGTATCTAGCCGCCAGTTTCTGATACAATCTTCGACTCACTGATTGCTGGCGATATGGGCAAAGTTTCAAGTAAACCATAGTTACAACCTCAAATTCCAAGTCTCCTCGATGCTTATCTGCATTATTCTTCATAATCTCTTGAGCACGGAATAAATGTTGTTTCACTTCTGCCAACATTGTATCATGTTCCGTCAACATCCTTTCCAAGTCAAAATTCGTAGTAGACCCTCGCTCATAAGACAACAACACTGGAGGATCACGTCCATAAACCAATTTGAAAGGAGTACACCGAATAGCAGTATGATAAGAAGTATTATACCATAACTCTGCCCACGAAAGAAACTTCGACCACGACTTCGGGTGTGTGGAAGCAAAACAACGAAGAAATGTCTCCAAGCAACGATTGATAACCTCTGTCTGTCCATCGGATTGTGGATGGAAGGCGGTACTGAAACGTAAGCGGGTGCCCGATGCTTTAAAACACTCCTTCCAAAAGTTACTTAAGAAGATCTTGTCCCGATCGGAAATTATTGACTTGGGATACCCGTGAAGCCGAATTACTTCCTGAGCAAACTTCTGCGCTACATCCGCTGCATTGAAAGAATGTCGTAAGCCAATAAAATGGCTATACTTGCTTAGACGATCGACTACAACAAAGATGACATTGGTTCCATGCGACATAGGTAACCCCTCAATGAAGTCCATGGATAAATCCTCCCAAACTTGGTTTGGTGGTTCAATAGGCTGTAGGCGACCAGCTGAAGAGAGCGTGGAATATTTGTGTGTTTGGCACACAGTGCATTCAGCCACGTATTGTTGCATCTGTCGTCTCATCTTTTACCAATAGAAAATACTTTTTACCCTTCTCAAAGTCTTAAGTACTCCAGAATGTCCTCCAACCAGACTGTTATGACATTCTTGCAAAATCAAGTCAATGTATTTGGATTGTCGAGAAATCACTAACTTTCCTTTGTAGAATAACCGACCCTCGCGGTTTACAAATCCTTCCTTTACTGCCTTTCCTTCACGTAATTTCTGCAATATCCCCTGAATTTCAACATCCTCTTCACACTCCTTATACACATCCTGCAACTGTAAGGCTTTCGGAATTGTTAACGTCAATAAGGAAGGACTCGCCAATGAGGCAGAGTAATTAACAATCCTCGACAACCCATCAGCCACTTCATTTTCACTACCCAATTTATACTCGATGTCAAAATCATAACCCATTATTTTCGTAAGCCATCGTTGGTAGTCCAATGTCACCTCACGCTGCTCTAACAAATACTTCAGACTACTCTGGTCTGTTCGAACCACGAAGTGTCTACCCAATAAGTAATGACGCCATTTTTGAAGGGAAAACACAATCGCCATTAACTCCCGCTCATAAATCGGTTTCATCTGTTCCCTCTCTGAGAGTCCCTTACTGAAGAATGCGATGGGATGGCGTCCTTGCATCAACACAGCGCCCAACCCAAAACCCGATGCATCCGATTCAATAACAAACTTCTGATTAAAATCTGGAAGAGCCAAGACAGGAGCTGAAATCATGGACTTCTTAAGAGCATCAAAGGCTTTCTGAGTGGCCACCATCCACAGAAATTGATCCTTTTTTTAGCAAATCTGTGAGTGGTCTTGCCATTTCTCCATAATTCTGCACAAATCTTCTATAATAGCCCGTTAATCCTAAGAAACCTCTCAGTTCTTTCACTGAACGTGGGCTTGGCCATTCTTTAACCGCAGCTATTTTATGAGGATCCGTAGCAACCCCTTGTAATGAGACTACATGACCCAAGTATTCTACACTTGCTTGACCAAAGGCACATTTCTTCCTGTTCGCAAAAAGCCGATGGTCTTCGAAAATTTTCAGAACCAATTCCAAATGATGCACGTGTTCCTCCATCGACTTGCTATACACCAAAATATCATTGAAGAAAACCAAAACAAACTTTCTCAGATACTGTTGGAAAACTTCATTCATCAATGCCTCGAACGTAGCAGGAGCATTTGTTAAGCCAAAAGGCATAACCAAAAACTCAAAATGTCCATCATGAGTTCTGAAAGCTGTTTTCTCCACATCTTGCTCCTTTATCCGAATTTGATGATATCCTGACCGAAGATCAAGCTTGGAGAAAATTTGAGCTCCATACAACTCATCCAATAACTGGTCGATCATTGGAATAGGGTATTTGTCAGGAATTGTAGCCCGATTCACGGCTCTGTAGTCCACACAAAATCGCCATGAATTATCCTTCTTCTTCACTAATAAAACAGGGCTTGAGTATGGGCTATGACTTGGTCGGATTGCACCCGTCTGCAACATCTCCTTCACCGCCTTCTCCATCACTTCCTTATGGGCATGCGGGTAGCGATAAGGTCGTACACTGATTGGTCCTCCCCCCGGTTGAAGAGTTATACCATGTTCCCGACCCCTGATTGGTGGTAATTCCGTTGGTTCCTTAAAAATGTGTTCAAACTGCTGCAGCTTGCTCAATAAGCATGGAGGAATTTCGGCATCTGTCTGCATTGTATGAAAGGTCAGCTGAGGTTTGTGGAGAGACGGATCACCTTTCAGCATGACTTTCTTCCCTTGGTACCAAAACTCATACTCATGTTTATCCCAATCAATCTCACATTTTCCCAACGTTCTCAACCACTGCATCCCAAGAATCATGTCCACATTTCCTAACTCCAGCTCAATAAAATCTGCTCTGAAAGTGATGTCCTGTAATACCAACTCGACATTCCTACAAATCCCTGCCCCTTGCACCAACACTCCTGTACCCAACCGAACTTCCAACGGACCCCAGCTGATTGTCTTTAAATGAGTCTTATGGACCATGGCTGGAGAAATAAAGTTGTGTGTGGCTCCACTGTCCAACATGACCACTATCGACTGCTTTTCTAATACCCCTCGCAACTTGGTAGTTGTTGGTGATGACAACCCGAGAAAGGAATTCAAGGATATTGCTTCTAATTGTGGTTCCCAAATGATCTCATCATCCTCAAATTCATCAAGATTCTGATCTACGACGGACAACTCCACTCCATTTAACACTGTTAACACCTGCAAAGCCAAATTCGGACATGAGTGTTGGCGAGACCACTTCGCATCACACTTGAAACACAGACCCAATCTCTTCTTCTCGGCCATTTCCTCTGGTGTTAAACTCAGTTGAGGCTTCAGAATAGCCTGTGGTCCTGACTGTTTCTGCTTCCAAACATGAGGAGGATTCTGTGCAGAGTAAGACTTTGTCAATTGAGAGTGCACAGACGGAAGACTCTTTCTCCCCTGTTGCATTTCACGCTGAATCAAACTGTGCAGGTAACTGGACTCCATTTGATACGTTGTGGCTATCATTTCTTGCAGATCCAACAGTTTACAAGTATTCACCACTTCCCTCATCCCTGGAGTCAATCCATTCATGAAAATGCCTTCAAGCTGTTTCTCCGTCAATCCTGACAATTGAGTTGACAAATCTTCAAACAAGTGAATATACTCGGCCACCGTTCCCGTTTGCTTCACCGCAAAAAACGGCTGACTTGGATCACATAACTTCTCCTTATTGAATCTGGCAATCAGCTTGTCTTTGAACTCATTCCAACAATAAAACTGCCAACGATGAACATCACTGTTGTACCAACTCAAAACATCACCGCACAAGCTAACTGACACCACATCCAATTTGATCTCTTCATTATACCCTCCGATACGAAAAAATCGTTCCGCCAAAGCAATCCAACCGTAAACGTCCTCCCCGCCAAAAACTGGTAATTCTACCCGTTTCAACATCGACTCCGAATTTTCTAGCAATGGACTACGATTCCGATTCAACTCAGTCCTAGAACTACGGCCATGTTCCAAGTTAGGGTTACGCACCTGATTACTCCGATTAGGATGAACGTTCTCCCGATCAGCGACATGACCTTCGCGACTACTGGTCAACAGTGCGACTAACTCGTTAAACTTGGAATCCAACTTCTCATCGAACCGTTTATTCGTCTCCAACTGCGACGCCATATGCTCTGTCATCATCGCATACAATGCATCCAACGACAATGTCACCTGACCACGACTCTCAATCTCCGCCTGAGTATAACGCGTCATCATCCAGAACTCACGATTGTTCGATCCAAAACGCTCACGACGCACCAATTTGATAGGAACCACTCGTTTTATTAACCACAAAACACCGATTACAAGAGCCAAGTCCTTAATCTTGAAGCTCCTTCTCTTGATCTTCTCTCAAAGAANGGCGAGACCACTTCGCATCACACTTGAAACACAGACCCAATCTCTTCTTCTCGGCCATTTCCTCTGGTGTTAAACTCAGTTGAGGCTTCAGAATAGCCTGTGGTCCTGACTGTTTCTGCTTCCAAACATGAGGAGGATTCTGTGCAGAGTAAGACTTTGTCAATTGAGAGTGCACAGACGGAAGACTCTTTCTCCCCTGTTGCATTTCACGCTGAATCAAACTGTGCAGGTAACTGGACTCCATTTGATACGTTGTGGCTATCATTTCTTGCAGATCCAACAGTTTACAAGTATTCACCACTTCCCTCATCCCTGGAGTCAATCCATTCATGAAAATGCCTTCAAGCTGTTTCTCCGTCAATCCTGACAATTGAGTTGACAAATCTTCAAACAAGTGAATATACTCGGCCACCGTTCCCGTTTGCTTCACCGCAAAAAACGGCTGACTTGGATCACATAACTTCTCCTTATTGAATCTGGCAATCAGCTTGTCTTTGAACTCATTCCAACAATAAAACTGCCAACGATGAACATCACTGTTGTACCAACTCAAAACATCACCGCACAAGCTAACTGACACCACATCCAATTTGATCTCTTCATTATACCCTCCGATACGAAAAAATCGTTCCGCCAAAGCAATCCAACCGTAAACGTCCTCCCCGCCAAAAACTGGTAATTCTACCCGTTTCAACATCGACTCCGAATTTTCTAGCAATGGACTACGATTCCGATTCAACTCAGTCCTAGAACTACGGCCATGTTCCAAGTTAGGGTTACGCACCTGATTACTCCGATTAGGATGAACGTTCTCCCGATCAGCGACATGACCTTCGCGACTACTGGTCAACAGTGCGACTAACTCGTTAAACTTGGAATCCAACTTCTCATCGAACCGTTTATTCGTCTCCAACTGCGACGCCATATGCTCTGTCATCATCGCATACAATGCATCCAACGACAATGTCACCTGACCACGACTCTCAATCTCCGCCTGAGTATAACGCGTCATCATCCAGAACTCACGATTGTTCGATCCAAAACGCTCACGACGCACCAATTTGATAGGAACCACTCGTTTTATTAACCACAAAACACCGATTACAAGAGCCAAGTCCTTAATCTTGAAGCTCCTTCTCTTGATCTTCTCTCAAAGAATAAGCCACTCCTGATCAAAACTCTTTTGATGATCATTAATAAACGCTACAGGGTCTTTATATACTCAGCCCATTACAATTTCTCTACCGAAAGAATAAATGGCCCAACACATGGCCCAACACTACTTCTTAAAACTACTAAGCTTGAGCTACACGATTCTGTCTTTGTTCCCTCCTCGTATACACTCTCCACGGCTTATCAGTACTTAATGTAGATGTTATATATATATA
>KE155483.1:31983-46320 GCA_000411075.1 Sisymbrium irio
ATTTCTTTCTAGGCTTGTAGCATCTATGTGCAAAGACTTAAAGCCTCTTGGCTCTCTGAATATGATGATGTGTACCGAAGAACCAAAGAGTAGTGGCAGAATTCAAGTTGTGACATATCTTTAGACTTGTCCATGTGAGAATGTGGTTTGGTTGTAACTCGTACATTATGACTTTACCTTTCACCTACCTGTAGATATCTGATAAGAAATGCGATAGAAGATCTCTGTGATTGATTTGGTCACATCTAACTTCTGGTTTGTTTGTGTCCACTTCTTTTAACATGGTGGAGCTTTTACATTCATGTGTTTTACTCAAGTTGGCTTTAAATTGTTTTATTGCTTTCTTCCTTCACCAACTCCCTTAACATGTTCAATTGTTCATAACCATCTCCAACATTAGCTTCCCCATCGTCGTCCACGAGAGGACATATTAATGGAGACTTGTGATACTCTTATTTGCTTGTTTGATCACCTTGTCTTTCCTCTCATTAACTTCTCTGTGAATCCGCTTTCATTGCGTTTGAATTTACTCCACGCAAACCTGGCTTCAAGCGAAGATACCTGAGAAAAGACTAATCTAGAATCATAATGAAAATTTTGAATTCTGAAATGACAGTGATCTCTTGCAATCTGACCGATCACTGTGAAGAATGCGACGACGTGAGGATAATGATCTTGGCCATGAGACTGTTCACAGAGTCACGTGAGGACTGTCAAGACAGTGATGTAGGGACAAATACAATGTGGATGTAAGCATAAGACAATTCATGATTAGTCTTTCAAGATCAAAAGTAAACTATTTTATATAAAGTATCACTGATTTTTTTTCCGTAGATTGCGTTTAGGTAAAGAAGCTACTGAGTTTCCCTGCAGCCAAATCACAAGGCTCCAGAATACTACAAACCATCTAGTTTTAGTTACAAATCTACTTGTGACTCAGAGCTTCACAATTTGATCCACAAAATAAGGACATTTGGCTTGTAATAACTTTTATCTGTTAGAGGATTGATAGAAGAAAGATGTCAATTCATCAACCTTTTCAACTCTGCTTTGCAATATGCCTTAGCCTATGCAGATAGAGATGAAGCAAGTTTGTATGATGTTTTAAGTGTTTCTTTGTTTCATTTTATTTAATTTCTTACAAGTTTTTTATTTAAAATTTGTATAAATAAGTTTCATTTAAATTTAATAAACTATATATTATTTTTGTATTGAAAATAAAATTGTTAACATCTCAAATTTTCATCTTTATAAATATATTTTATAAAAAATAAATAGACAAAATTAAAACTAAGAATCTTCAGTCTATTAAATTAAAAATTTTGTCAAAAAAATAATATCACATTTTCAAAATCTAGTATAAAAAGGTTAAAAATAAAAGATAAAATATATTTTAGGAAACATATATTTTTCATTTAGAAAGTTGAATATACGAGAAATTCTTAGACTATTGACTGTATTTATAAGTCATCCCAAATAGATTATGTTAAATGTATTTCCAAGATAAACATCATGACATCTTATAAATGTTTGACTGTATTAACTAATATAAATTAATATAGAAAAGTCAGAAATTAAGGGATAAAATATATTTTAGAAAACATATATTTTGCATTTTGAATATATGAGAAATTCCTAAAATATTGACTATATTTATAATTCATCCAAAATAAATTATTTTAAATGTATTTCCAAATTTAACAGCATGATATATTATAATGTTTGACTAGCTAATAAAGCAGTATAATATAAAAAGGTCAAAATGAAGGATATAATATATTTTAGGAAACATATATTTTTATTTAGAAAATTTTAATATATGAGAAAATTAGAATATTAATTGTATATACTAGAAGAGCTGCTTAGCTTCGTACATGCGCGGGATTGGTTTATATATTTAAAATGTAAATGGATACATAAATTATAATTCTTTTAAACTGGGGTATAAAATTACTCATATATAGTTCTATAAGTTTATCTTGGACATCTGTTAAGTATAACATATTAGGTTAATTTCATATATAAAATTTAGATATGTTTTTAATAAATTAAAGCTCTTGCTGAAGACTCAATCATAACTTATACTTTCCTCTTCTCATGTTCTTATGTGTTAACTGAAGTTCCTGATAAAAAATTTTGTTTTTTTTATTATCTCCTAGAAAGAAAATACTATTTTCAAGACTTTCTCCTTGAAAAGTCTGCATCTTTATTAAATTACTTTCTCTTGTATTTTTTCTCCGTGTTATTCGCCTTTCTCCTTTGTTGATTCCTCTTGGGGGTCATTCGTAGGTGTTTCTGAAAATATATAGTAAACCTTAGTTAGTTAGCATTATTAGAATTTATTAAAGTTTCTGACAATGAATTATATGTTCATCACTACTTACCTTCTGTTGTAGGCAGACCACGAAAAGCTTCTTTGCATACAATTTTTGTAACATACTGTTTTCCTAAGTGTTTTGTAATAGTGTCTAGCATTTGAAGTCTCTTGGAAGTTATTAACCTTGATAGTGTAACATATAGTTCACCATGGCTGAAAACTTGTTGAGACAGAAACATAGCCACTTTTTCAGTGTTTGTCTTTGACTCTTGTTGATGGTCATCGCGTAAAATAGTCGCACGGAGAACTCTGTTCTTTTTAACTAAACAGGAGGGTCCTTTGAGATATATGCTCCAACTGTTATTTTTAAAGTAGAAAAATAGAGCAAAACATGAAATTTAGTTAATTGGGTACCACATTCCAATTGATAACAGGTCACCTCTTGTATTTTCATGAAGAAGCAGCATATTCTAAAGAGAAGATTTAGAAAGATCAATGATCTTATGCAAGAGGTAGATAACAATGGTTAAAAACTTCACAATAGCGATGTAGCGGTTAATCCAGTTGGCATCATCATGCACGTACAAATAGTATATATTGATTTAAAAAAGTTAAGATCTCCCTCTAAAGTAAATCGTAATATTTAGGTAATATAAAAGTTATATATATAGTTAAAGAGAACCAACGATTTGACAATGAATTGGATCATGCCTATATGATGATGCATTAACGTCTTACAACACACAAACTTTAGATTTCGTAGTTGTCGATCATGTATCTAACTCAATCAGATCCATGCATATCACTCTTCGTTGCAGCTGGTCCAACAGAGACTTTTGAATTGAGTACCCAATCGTCCTCCGACTGTATATCCATTTCTAACGTCGTCCAGCTGCTCGTGCAGTCATTGTTGCTCTGCTGGTCCAGCGAAATCAAATTGTAGATGTTCATCGTTTTAAGAAGATGGTGTTGTTGTTTTTGATGGAAATGTTGTGGATTTGGTGATCGGCAGTGGAAGATAAAGATAAAATGGAGGTTTCGTGAGATCATAGGAAGGAAGGAGCGTGAAACGTTTTTTGAAACATGGAAGAAGGTGAAGCGAAATATGTGCCTTTACAAATAAAATCTTAGACTTTTTGTTTTTCTTTAAATGGGTTTAATTTTAAAGTAGGCCATCGATCCATTTTTATAGTAAATAATATTGCAGTTTCTTGTTTTCTCAGTATAAAAGAGTCAAAATTTACACGTGTCAAAAATAGGGATCTGACGTGGATGATTTATATGGAGAGTAAGTTGCCTCATTATATAAAAGATCTCAAGGACAATAATTCATTGGAGGTTTTCATAGATATACAAGGGTTTGGGCTGACGTGGAGGTTTTGGCTGATGTGGCAAGGTGAAAAAAGGGTGATTGTAAGGTTTCTACGTGTGACATACTCTTAGGGTTTTGGCGGTGGTAATGCTGCCGGAATCCACCATGACAGAGCCAGAAGATCTCTCTGGCTCACAAGCTCAATCATCAATGAATCCAAACACTCAAACAATTAAACCTTATTGGTCCTCGGTCGTGCGAAACAAGGGATTTATGCCTAAACAAACATGAACTCCGATTTTCCGAATTGATGGTGTTAAGTCAGTGGAAATCCCAGACGCTGTACTCGAATCTTCTCCTCCACTGTGGAAAGATATGTTGCCTGGGAAGTTTCAATCCAAAGCTCCACTTGTTGCAAAAGTGCACATGATCGTGAACAAAATATGGTCTATTGGGGATAAAGCAGAGAAAATCGAAGTCTTCGTCGTAGACGAAACAACCTTCAAATTCAGAATTAAAAGTAGTACAATTCGTTCACAGGTTCTAAAGAGTGGGATGTGAAACATAGCTGATATCTCAATGGATAAAAAATATACAAAACACACAGTAATCCGGGTTAAACAAATATACAAAACACAGAGTAATCCGCAAATGGATAAAAAGAGAAGAAATGCAGTTTGGGTGTTTGCTGGAAACACGAGTAAAAGAAACTAAAAGTAAAAATATTATCGATTATGTGCTAAAGGGTTGGTCAGTGATGATTAATTACGAGCACAGTCCCCGTGGTCACTTTTTGGTAATATGGAAGGACGCCATCCGCTAGCTAACTCCAGTTTTCAAGTCCGACCAATAATCATCTGCTCCATTTTATGGAGGGAAGAGAGGAGGAGTTCTACTGCTCTTTTTATTTATACTCAAAACACTAATGAGGAGAGGAAACACCTTTGGTAAGATATAAATCACCATAAATTTAGTCCATCATTTCGAAACAAGGCTTGGATTCTAATGGGGGATTTCAATGAATATCTAAAGCAGGAGGAGCATTCAGAATACACAACCAGCACTATCCCAACTTCGGGAATGAGGGGTTATAAGACACAGCCAACAACTGTAACCTGCTTGATCTGGGGTATCACGGGCCACTGTTCACCTGGTGTAACAAACGCAAGGAAGGTCTCATTTGTAAAGAACTGGACAAAGTTTTGATCAATGATGTATGGCTTAACAATACTCAAAATTCCTATGGAGTCTCTAAAGCTGGGGGTGTCTCAGATCATTTGAGATGCAGGATAACAATCACTGTAATGGAAGAGAAAAAGAAAAGGCTTTCTAAATTTGTTAATGTCGTTGCAGAAGAGAAGAATCGGATAAACTTGTGAAGAGAAAGAGTAGTATAGTTTAAATAGACTAATGTATGGGAAGCTTTGTGAGAGATGTGCGAGTATAGTCTTTGGACTATAGGAGAGAGAGAGAGAGAGACTTTCTCAAAACTTAGGTTTTGCAGATTGTAATCACTATATGCTGATTAATAAAAAGTGTTGTGTCCTTATCAATTGCATAATGCATACATTTTGACTCTTCTTGAATCAACCTCCATACTTTCCATATGCTTGATCTCAGGAGTTTTTTTGATATCTCAACCAATATCAAACCTCTATTTAGACTCCATGGAGATCGAAATGGCTATTTGGTGGATCAAAAATATGTTTCTAGGCTCACATACTAGATTATGAATAGATGTAACAATTTACAATGTATATTCATTCACACATGTAAACTGAGATGTCTTCATCCGATTAAATTTACATATGGTGAGGCATTGACTTAGAGGTGTTAATATGGGTAAAACCCCGTAGGGTATCCGAAACCCATCTCAGAATTGTAAAATCAAGGCCAGCCCATTTTTTTTATCAAAGTCTCGCGGGTTATAAATGGGCTGGTCTTATTAGAACCTTGTCCATTCGGGTTTAGGATACTCGATGGATTTTTCTATATAATTTATGTCTAACATAAAACTACGTCGTTTTATCTTCTTCTTCTAAATCCCTAAAATTATATTTTTCTCCTTTTACAGTCGTAAAGTTCATCTTTTGAAGAGATGCTCTCTGTTCTCTTCTCAAGCCTCAACCTTTTCCTCTTCCGATCACTTCTCTAAAATTTTTATCAAGTTCCCTTGAGCTAATTAGCAATGGGTTTGATGGGATTAAGCTAGAATCGTTGTAGTTAGATTCTTTAGAGCTGTGAACTTGATGTCTTTATTTTATGTCAATGCACAACTAATGTGAGTTCCTTAGAGTCCTTATCGTTTGATCACTAAAAGGGGAATTCGTGGACTCCTATTTTTTGACAGCTTATCATATTGACTAAAGATAACTGGATTGATAGTTCAAGTGATGAGGCTTTTTTTTCTCTTCCAAATAATTTTGTAACACATCCGTTTAACATGGATGAAGAATATCATTTTCAGCAACAACCTAATTTCTTCAAGACTATGACATTTTCGGGTGGAAGAAATGTTTTCATATTCCACTGATGTGTGTAAAGACACTGAAATATCAATATTTCTAGTATCCATATGATTTTGGTTAACAGAACTAAACCAGTACTTTTGGTTATAGATTAACCAAAATATCTCAAAGGATTTCCAAAATTAACCAAACAAAAAAAATCCAATTTAGTTAATTCTATCGGTTAATTTCCGTTTTGAATTTTTATATCAATTTTTTTTTCTTTTTTCAAAATAATATTATCGGTTAATTTTTGTTTTGAAATTTTATACTATTTTTTTCTTTTTTCAAAATAAAACTAGTAAAATTTAAAATATTGGATATATTCAGTTCATTTAAATTTGGTTATTGGTAAATTTGGTCTTATTTTGGTTATAATTAAAAAGAAAAATGAATCGAAAACTGATCGGTTCAATTTTAACCGGACCGAAATTATCAGCTTAAAGAAAATGTTTGCTGATCGGTTATTGAAAAAAATCCCGTTCGGTTTGATTTGGTAAACTAGGTTCGGGTCTTAACCGCAAGGATTTTGTATCATGAGGGTACTTCTTGTTTTATTGGGCCGTAAGTTTACGTAATTGGGCTTCGGTTTTTAGTCTCTCAACGGCCCATCAGTTCCTTATATTTTCTATGTTCTTTCATCGCTGCGTTCTTTTTCACTTTCATCCATGGATGGATGATCACTGATAATATCATCTGCTCAAACTCCTCAATTCCTCGCACAATCACACCGATAAAACTCTTCGAATTCAAACCCTAAATCAATTCCACCTCCATTCTCCCAATCTCCAACGCTGCCATACATCACAGATCAACCAAATTGTTTTAGGGTTTGTCCCCAAAATCGAATCTTGAAACAAAAACATCGTATCAGATGAAGAAGTACGGATTACAAATCAGAGCTCTATCTCAGAAAAAGCAATCATCAACTCGACCTCCACTTCCTACTGCTTCAATCTTTGGTGAAGAAGAAGACAACGATGTCGAAAAAGAGATTTCTCGACAAGCTTCAAAGACCAAAGCCATTAAAGAAGTATTGTTCATTCTTTATCACTGTTTCTTGAATCTTTGTGTGTTATTTTTGTTAACTCTGTTTCTTGAATCTTTGTGTGTTATGTTATAAGATTGAAGAGCAGCACAAGAAAGCATTAGAGGAAGATCCTTCTGCTTTTGCATACGACGACGTTTATGATGACATGAAACATAAAGCTATTGTTCCCAAAGTTCAAGATCGTCAAGAACGCAAGGTAAATTTTTAAATCTTTGTTTTGTTGTCCGTTAGCTTTATGGGCTCTTGGAAAGATTTGTTCTTTAACACAGATGTATGATGGATGATCTTGTTATTTGTGACCGTGTTAGATTATAGTTGTTGCGGTGTTTGTAGTAGGCTTTTAAAGCTTTTGTTTTGTTGCAGCCAAGATATGTTCAGCATTTGATGAAGAAGGCAGAGCAGAGACAAAAGGAACATGAGATTGTTTATGAGAGGAAGCTTGCGAAAGAGAGGGAGAAAGACGAGCATCTTTTCTCGGGTAAAGAGAAGTTTTTGACTGGTGCGTATAAGAGGAAACTAGAGGAACAAAAGAAGTGGCTTGCTGAAGAAAGGTTGCGTGAACTTCGTGAGGAAAGAGATGATGTAAGTTTATCTCTGGCTTACTAAACTAGTGCTTGTTAGGATAGCCGAAAAGTCCTTAGTTTTGTTATCTTTCTTTCAGTTTCTGTCTTTTTAAGTAGCTCAGGTTTGGGAACTGTGTCAAGTTAGTTGTCTTGATGGCAATCTTATCTTATCAATCTTGTTGCATGTTGTGTCTTCTGAAGTAATTGTCTTTTTTCTTATTGTAATTGTAATGATGAGGAGATGTAGCTATGGTGGATTTTGAACTAGTGCTTGTGAAGGTAGCCGAAGTCTTAGTTTTGTCCTTTTTTTTCAGTTTCTGTCTTTAGGTTTGGAAACTGTGTCAAGTTAGTTTTGCCTGATGGAAATCTTTTCTTCTTACGATCTTGTTGCATGCTGTGTCTTCAGAAGTAATTGTAATGACGAGGAGATGTAGGTTTGGTCGATGTATGTTGTGTCTTCAGAAGTAATTGTAATGACGAGGAGATGTAGGTTTGGTCGATGTGGAACTGATTTGTTTATATTTGTATTTAAACTCATTGCTCGGCGCTTTTCATTTGTTTTCATCTTCTGTTAGGTTACAAAGAAGAAGGACTTGAGTGACTTCTACTTCAACATTGGAAAAAACGTTGCATTTGGAGCTCGAGATATCGAAGATAAAGAGGCAGAGAGGCTCGAGGAAGAAAGAAAGGCAGAGAAGCTCGAGGAACAAAGAAAGGCTGAGAAGCTGGAGGAGCTGAGACAAGAAGAGACAAGGAAAGAAAAGAAAAAAACAGATTCACTGGAGAAGGAAGTGTCGCCTGAATCCGAAAATATTGGATCAAGTCGTAAGAGAAGTGTGGAACCGCAAGAAGAAGAGCAAGCAACATCTGAGAAGACGATTGGTTCGGATGCTACAGAAGTGAAAGACTCATCAATAAAAGAGTTAGCAAAGGAAGCTCCGAAAGCCATTAATCACCAAAAGAAAAGCGAGGATGCGATCGCTGCTGCTAGAGCACGGTTTTTATCTCGGAAGAAGGCAAAGATGGAAGAATAGTTGTGCAACTTTGCAAATTTCACTCCAGTGTTGCTTCTGTATCATCAATCAGTCTGTCTAAAATTCTTTTTCAAGATAACGTTTTAATTACAACGTCACATTTTCACCAAAGTGTGAAGATAATCTTATTTGGAAACTTTGTCACTGTATTGCCACTGTAGCTCGTCAACTTCTTCTCCAATTAGACGATCACTTACACTCTCAGAGTAACTTTTAGCATATAACAAACCATTGCTCTTGAGTGTAATGAACCAATTCAGCTAAGAGTAGACAAAGATTCACGCAAACCAGAAGACAGTGAAGAAGATGAAGACAACAATGTTGAAAAGGAGATTTCTGGGGAAGCTTCAATGAAGAAAGCACGTTCTTTCCTCTCATCATTCTGATTCGATATCTTTTTATATTTTCTTCGATGTTATCTGATAAGTAATTTTCATGTGTGTTGATTGATTCTGTGTTTATAGAGTGAGGAGCAGAATAAGGAAGCATATTGGAAAAGGATCCTTCTGCTTTTGCAGACGATGAAGTTTATGATACCATGAAACAGGAAGCTGTTCTTCCACGGATGGAAGATCAAGCAGACCGCAAGGTAATGTAATAATCTCTCATAAGATGTCTGTTCTGGAATCATTAGAATGCTTATGATGATATAATCTGTGGCCAAGTAGCTTCTCATAGTGTTACACTCTCTATAGACGTTATTGCACTTTTGGTTAGATCTTCTGCATATATGTCTCATTTACTTCTTTCTTTTTTTCTAATCTCAGCCAAATTACATCCAGCAGTTGAAGACAAAAGCAGACAGTAGAAAGATAGAACATGAAATAGTTTATAAGAGAAAACCTGCGAAAGAAGAACATCTTTTCCTAGTTCGTGAAAAAACCTTATAACTAAGGCTTATGAAAGGAAGCTCAAGTGGAAAAATAAATGGCAGGAAGAAGAAAGATTTTAAAATAGTTGTACAACTTTTGGCAGATTTCAGTCCAACAATTACATTTGATGCACTAGTTAATCTTCTGATTATCGAGCACCCTTTGTTTAGAAGCTTTTCAAGAGACCGCTAGCTTATATTAAAATATATGGCCAAAATGTTAAGAAAATTTATTTGGAGAACTTGTATTGTCCAACGAAATAGTTTTCCTCCCATTACGATATTAGAAAATAAGTTTTCTGTGACTATAAAAGACTTAGTTTTCTTTCATCATTTATCTCCTCCCACTTCGTGATGAAGATAATTAATTGCAAGAATAAGTAATTGCAGTAACATATAATAAGATTCTCAAAATTTGATGTAGGGTTCCAAACACAAATCTTTTCTATATGAAATTATAGTCTCTACCACTATTTCCTCAAATTAAAATGCTACAAAAAGGCATCTTTTATAAACTTTTCTAGTAGTAAAAAGGTAAAAAACGTTGACATAGATTTGTTAAAAAAAAAACATCAAGACAAGAAGCTAAATGGCTTGAGCCTGACATTTAGACATTGGTGCGGGAGCTGCTGCTGTCAAGTCTTTCAAGTTGAGCAAAACTGGACACGTAACGAGCAAGCTACTAGTCGACGTAAAGATCCATCTCTTCTTTCGGATCTTTACATCTGCAATAACATCGCCGTTTCTCACACCGTCTCTGATCTGAAAAGTACCATTACATCTTGGGTTGGTCGATGAGAGTTTCACCTGTTTGGTTATAACAAGAACTTGAATTTGATTAAACAGTGTTTTCGATAAATCAAATCCACACAACAAAACTACTAACTCTCAGCCTACTAGGGTTAGTAAAACAAGGGTTGAACAGTTTCGTTATGTTTGGGAAAAGAATGAGGCTAAAAGTTAAAAAACACTAACCAGCACTTTTGAGTTTGAGATGGGATCAAGGGAGAGATCGACAAGCATGAACCGTGGAACTGATTGGTTGATAAAGGTGAAGAAGAGCGCAGCAACACCGGCTAGTACAATCACAGCGCTAACAACGATGATTGCTATTTTATACCTTCTGTTTTGTTGGATATCTTTATAATTTACGCTTGACGTCTTGCCTTCTTCTTTTGCTTCTGTCTTCTTCGTCGTTGCTTCTACCTTTGACATTGTTGAGATGCTAAAGTCAGAGCTATAACTTCTTAATTCTTATGTGGAACTTTGTGTAGTTTTTGAAGTATCTGTTATGAGAGGCAGCTATTTATATAGAGAAGCTTAGAGAGTAGAGAATGACCATTTTGGAAACTTTCTAAAATAAAGATTTGTAAAGAGTACAAAATTGTGGAAATGGAAAAATCTATGGTTTTGGACATTTTCTAAAATCAAGATTTATTAATTATGTAAATATGAAACTGTTTTTTCTCGTACGTACGTTTGTATACGAATGATATATGAACATGCATGATAAATTAAAAATTAATTATATTCATATATATATTATAGCACTTAATAATTTGATAATAGTAATTAAGTTTCCTTTTTAATGCGTTTCTAAATTTACACTATGTTAAATTGCACCTACTTTTCTTTCTACTTTTCTTCTTCTATCTATCCTTTTTGGGGATTTTTTTTAGCTCAATGTCAGTTCTTTCATTAACACACTGAAGAACTGGGGAACGTTATTTTTACGAATTAAAGTCTTCGCAATTTTTATTTTTAAGGTGAAATAATATTTCTCATTTTAAATTTTAAATAACGAAAATAAGTAATAGTAATCATTATTAATTATGTAATGAAAGGAATATATGTAGTTATGTACATATACCCTCTGAATCAATTTACACAGTTGCGAAAAAGGTTAATTTTTTTTTAAGAGGTTAGAGGTGTAATAAATTTGTATATACTAAGACAAAGATATTTGAATATAGAAACATTTTTTTTACGTCATATAGAAACATTTTTATACCAAGCAAATTGGAACCTTTCTATGCCTAGGCACGAAGCACGACTCTGATAAACAGAGCAAACAGTTTAAACCACTCAGAGAGCTATTCATGACCCATGAAATCTTATATAACCCTCTTTTAAGAGGCAGAGAATAAATCTGAGAGCAACAGATGATGAATTAATGCAGAAACGTAGACATAAAACCCCACCAGCAACTACTTGTTCATATCGGCTACAAAACTCGAGTAGTTACAAATCAAAGGAAGATCCTAGAATCTTTCAAAAGCAACTAGAACCATTCAGAAAGCATTATCCCTTAATATCTCTCTTAGCCACCAATCCAAAACAACAGTATCAATTTACGACGATGTATACCAACAAAACTATCATTCAGCCGCAAGCAAGCACATCCAGATAACGTAATAGTATTAATGTATGATTCAAACCCTACCAACACTGTATCATTAACACAGCTATAGTCACCAAGAAAAAAGAAGAATCATAATAGAACCCACAAATTCTCAGCCTTTCTCCAACAAGAGCAAGCATATCCCTATTGGCTTATTACTTAACAGAACCAATCTTGATACATTTGTCAGAAAGTGACTCTAATAATGCTACAACCTCATCTCATCTTTCCACATCACACCAGAGCGAAAAGTTAAAAACCAAGAATGAATGACCAAGATCAGAACTCAATACTAACAAAATCATTCTAATGACCGTTCATGTTTGAATTATCTTTCGACATTACAAATTCTCAGCCTTCTTCAACAAGAGTAAGCATATCTCTATTGGCTTATTACTCAACTTAACAGAACCATTCTCAAAAGCGACTCAAATATGTTACAACCTCTAAAATTCTCATTCTCAGCTTTCTCCAACAAGAGTGAGCATATCCCTAATGGCTTATTACTGAACTTAACAGATCCAATCTTGTTACATTTGTCAATTATGTTACAACCTTTAACATTATCATCTTGCGACATCACAACAGGGGAAAAAGTTATAATCAAGAACGAATCACTAAAATCAGAACTCAATAAATCATTCCAAAAGACCGTTCATCTTTGATTTATCTTTCGACAACTCAAATATTCTCAGCCTTCACCAACAAGAGTACGCATATCCCTATTTGCATATTACTGAACTTAACAGAACCAATCTTGATACATTGTAACAAAAGTAACTCTAACTAAGCTACAACCTCTAAAAAAATCTCATATTTCCACATCACAACAGGTCAAAAGTTCAAAACCAAGAATGAATTCACCAAATCAGAACTCAATAACACCAAAATCATTCCAAAAGATGATTAATCTTCAAACATACTACACAATCTACTCCTTATTGCAAGTTAAGGTAAAAAAACATAATAATCTTTAAGAAACGAACAAAGATGTATCATCATCATCACATTCGCTGAAAAATGTGTACTTTTTTGTTTCTTTCTCCAACACATCCACATTGAATAAAACCCATTGTCGATTTACATTCAAATCATAACAAAGAAACAAAAGGAATTAGTTAAATTGCAGTAATAAAAATCCTAACTTTAAAACCAAATTCTTGATTCCCAATTAAGAAGAAAAATAAACTCACTTTTCCTTCCTCCCTGCTCAATAAGCTTTGCATCTCCTCCCTGAACCAACCATACTCCCCGAACTACTATTACCTTTAAGACCAACCGCCACGTCATCACAATAAACCGTAACATACCTCCTTCTCCGGTACACACCATACCGAAACGTAACAGAAGAAACCATCCTCACATCAAACCCAAGGCTTCCTTTCTCACCTCTCTCTTTCCCAATCGAATCAACAACACTTCTTTCCACATAAGTACCCAAGACAGACAACGTGGCATTCACAGCCGTCTGATCTTTAGTCCCTTGATCGAACGGCTGTAACCTCGTGTCGGAGAGAGACTCACGGTTGTAATAAAGACGACAGGAGACACTGTCGTAGTAAAGAGACATCTTTGAATTAGGGTTTTGGAACAGAAGCTGTAAGTTCCAGTTTCCGGAGAGGCTGTTGTCTGAGACGTTGAAGTTTGAGAGGGAGAGAGAGTTAATAGTGACGTTTGGGAGTTGTGGACGGACAACGATCAAGAAGATGAAGAGGATGAGACCAAAGATGAGGATGAAGACCATTAAGGCAATGAAGAGACGGCGGATTAAGATGGCGCGTGGATCGGGGTGTTGTGGCGGTGGCGCGTAGTATGGGTTGTGGTTTTGGTATGGGTAAGCTGTTGATGGGTTGGTTGGTGGTGGGTAACCGTTGGATGAAGCGGGTGGGGGTTGTTGATTCGGGTATGGATATGGGTATGGATACCCAGTAGCGGGTCTTGAGTTTGTGTCTTGTTGCATAGCTTTAGGGATTTGAAGAGACGGAGAGTGAAGTATGTGAGGATGTTGGAGAAGAAGAGAGAAGAGAAACTGTTTTAAAGTAATAAATAATACTAGAATTTTCTTAATTTACTATGAAAAAATAAATTTATTAAAATATTTTATATTTATAATAATAAAAATCATATATACATATATTATATCATATTTATATTAATAAATTTGCAATTATCAACAAATTAAATATTTTCATTTATTTATTTTACATCATATAAATTATTTTTGATTTTATGGTTTTATAAATATAATTCTAATATTTCTCTGCAATATCAATATTTTTTT
>KE155483.1:52668-69771 GCA_000411075.1 Sisymbrium irio
CTCCTTCTTATTGACCGGATACAGGACCATCTGATCAGGAGAAAATGCGTTGTCTGTTCCCAATAAATCACCGCTTGTTCTCTTTCGTTTCTTGAGGAACTGATTATCATCTAACTCTGCAGCAAGCACATAGTCGACCTCGGATTTCTTATCATTGTCAGACAAAGTCTCCAAGTTTGATATCATGGGGAGTTCAGGAGACATTGCAGATAATTGTAAGTTGTAATAATCTTCTTCTGCAAAATGCTCCGGAATGGTGAGTGTGGGAGCAGAAGTTCGATAGCGAGAATTATCCTCAATCACCATGCTTGGAGCGGAGTACATATGGTGTAAGGAGTTTATATCCCTGCGTTTAGTGATACTCAAACCTTGAACCTCTTCAGTTTTGATGAATTCGGAAAGAATTCTCTGAAAGTCCCCTGCCTTAAATTTTCCTTTCATCATCTTTGCTTGTACATAGCGCCAAGTTTCAGATACCAAGTCATTATCAACGATCTTGTTGGCATCATCAGTAGAGGAGAGGAGAGTCGAGGGGCCAGCAACCATACCATCATTTTCATAAGCCATTGAGAAATTATGATTATCTTCATTAGGGCGAATTTCACCCTCCTCGTAGTCATCACGTGGATCAGCATTGTCATCATCATTATCCCCAGCATCATCATCCTCAAAATGTAGAGGACATTCCTTGACATCATGAGAAAGCATTCCACAAGCTACACATAAATTACGAAGACGTTCATAGCGATACTTGAGGATTGTGTTGACTCCAGGGGTGAATTGGAAGTTACGTTGGAAACAAAGAGGATTATCAATGTTCCAAAAGATCTGCACCCTAACATAGTCCACCATATTTGCTTGAGCATCGAATTCAACATCTGCTAATAAACCAATCGTGCCCCCAATGAAACGGACCATCTCATCATTGAGATATTGAGGAGGAATACCACGAATCTGCACCCAAAAAGGAATGATTTTTAAATCCTCTGCAGAGATACCAGGACGCCAGCGATGAGTCACCAACATCCACTAATTGAAAGACCATGGGCCACGCCGTAACACCAAATTCAGAGCTTCCTCCGAAGTGAACACAAATTGGAACTTTGTTGATTCCAAAATACGACCGACAACTTGATCAGAAAGGCCCCAAAGGCGAGGCATCTGATTAATGACAGCCCGCATGTTTTGCTTCTGCGGGTTGACTAGAACCCCCACAATTGCAAACTGATTGGATCGCACCGCTTGAGAACAAACTGCCTCTAGGAGAGCGATATGAGCGTCATTGAGTCCCAAGTCAATTTCCTGCATACGTCTTCGAAGTGAATCACTCATGATTGAGATAACTGTTATTGAGCGCAGGAAGTACGTCGACAAGTAAGCGAGAAAGGAGTTTATATAATGTGATAGCCTGGCGGTTTTGGATTGAAGTTTGGGATAAATTCAATCGTAAAACCGCCAGAGAGAGAACTCAACGGACAAAAACCGACGAATTTGACCCGCAGAAAACGGAATGAAACTGTCGGAAAGAAACTTCCATTGGAAGAAAGATGAGATCGAGCGAAGTTTGGAAAATCGCCGTCAAAGTCGCCTAGAGAGAGAAAAGGCGCCATGTTTAAATGTTTTTAATATATTTGATACTGAATGCTTTCGTTTTTGTATGTATAATAATAATAATATTATTAAAGATATTGGTAATAATAGTAAAAATATTAAAGATATTGAATACATCAATTGAATATTATTTTATGTCATATTATATAAAATTTATATAGAAAATTATATATTTGAATATCCGGATGTTTTAAGGTATCTGGATTCAGATTTAAAAATTTAGAAACATTCGAATTCAAAACAGGAATTTAGCTAATAATACTACATTTAAAACTAAATTGTCACATTATGCTTTCTTAACTGCAAATCGACTTATTATGATTTTGAGATTTGATTAATTCACATTTACCCTCCTAAGTTCGAATTATAAATTATATTTGATTAATTTTGAATATATTATATTGATTTGTTTTATATTTTATTAATTATTAATAACGCTAAATCAAACTTTCTTCGATCAACTATAATCCCAAAATTCAATTGTATTCTCCGCCACCTCTTCCTTCTCTCTCGCCGGCCAGTGACTCTTTACCTCGTGCCGCCTTCTCTCATCTTGTCTCTCGCCTCCATCTGCCTCCGTTTACATCGTCACATCATCCCTCTCGCCTCCCTCTGCCTCTGTCTGCATTATCGCGAAAACGCTCTCGACTCCGTCTGCCTAATCGCATCCTCCGTCTGCCTCCATCTTTCTCGCCATCTGCCTCCTTCTACCTCCATCTGCCTCTGTCTGCCTCTGTCTGCCGCCGTCTTTCTCGCCATCTGCCTCCATCTGCCTTTGTCTGCCGCTGTCTGCCTCTGTCTGCCGCCGTCTGTTGCCGTCTGCCATCATCTGCCGCCGTATTCCTACTTGATTGTTATTTAGAAGGAAAAATTGCAAACAATTTAATTGATGTGTCTGATATATATATATATATATATATATATATATATTACTACCTTCTCATTATAACTACATCATCTTAAGTTGTTTATGCTACTGCTTGCACCACATTCAAATTTACACAATGAACATTCATCTTTTCATATTGTACGTTTAGGTTGTTCGGTTAGTAGGAACAATTTTTTGATGATGGGAATCTGAGAATCTACAGTTTGGTTAGTAAGAACAGTGGTCCTGTCTGGTGTCATTTGTCTGCTTGATTTGGGTAATACTAGGTTGATAATAGACCCCAGTGATGATAACTCTGAAGTTTTCTCCTTGTATATCGAATTGTCTTGTTAGTAGTGTTTGTCTTGCTTCTGTCTCTATGTCTTGTTAGTAGTATTTTTCTTGTAGATCGAATTGTCTTGTTAGTAGTGTTTGTCTTGCTTTTGTCTCTAAGTCTTGTTAGTAGTGTTTTTCCTTGTAGATCGAATTGTCTTGTTAGTAGTGTTTGTCTTAATTCTGTCTCTATGTCTGATGGGTCAGGAAACCTGGTTATTTTCTTACAGGTTATCAAAGCTCATCTGTTCTGAGTACTTCTTATGTTAAAGTTTGTGGTCCATATTGTAAATTTGAAAAGATTAATGTTCATTATGTAAATTCTGAATATGTTTATAGATGATCTTATATGAGTTGTAGTCTTGTAGACCATAGAAAAAAAAAAGAAAAATGATGTGTCATTAGTGTGAAACTGCTAATATATTTCTTACATCCTTTACATATGTCATATATAAGTAGTAGAGTTTTTAGTGCCTAATATTGTTAGCGCAACAGAAAGAATGACATTTTCTGGTACACATGTTACAAAGGTAAGGTATGAGGTCTTTTAAACACTATAAACTGTCTCTATTGCGATTGTGTGGTTTCCTTATTTTTATTGTTCACTTAATAAATGTTTATCTGTCACATCTTTAGATGATTACTGTTTTGTTTGATGTCTACCTGTTTAGATTTTGAGTTCATTTCACAAAGCTAATAGTATTTCATGTTTAGTTGTTTTGATTTATATGGTTTATTACTCCCAGTTTCTTGACCTTTTTGTTTATTTGTTTCTTATTTCAGGTATGGCATCAGAGTTTCCCAAACTTCTGTTACAACCACTGGACGCGCCAAGTAACAAAGATCAACAACAACTGTCGCATGTCTATTGTGAATAAATTGGCAAAGTATCTTCCTACAGAGCTGAAAGAGATCAAGAAAGATCATGTCTTTGGTCCAATTCTATCGATCCATACGACCGGCCTCTCATACTCTGCAAGGTTGATACACAGTTTCTTGTGTAGGCAGTTGGTGACAGCTAAAAAATATGATAAGTGGTTTGTGTTTGCAAGGAGACCACTACGGTTTTCGCTTCAGGAGTTTCACGATGTCACTGGTCTTAATGTGGTGGATGATGCTAATGGTCAATGCGATTTGGAACAATGGGATGATGATGGTGGTTTTTGGAGTCGGCTGCTGAAGAGACATGAGCATATCAGCCTTGACAAGATTGGGACCAAGTACATGCCTGTCGGTAACAAGTGGTCGTGTGAAGATAGACCGAGGTTAGCTTACCTTTGTGTGATTGAAGGTTTCGTTGTTGTTAGGGGGGATGCTGCCATTATCCCTCGTGAGTATATCATTTTAGTAATGGATTTTGAGAAGCTTCATTCGTATATGTGGGGTCTGAAAGCCTATGAAGTCCATCTGGACTCCTTATTTAAGTTCGAGACAAATTTTTAACTGGAGGGAAGCCAAAGACACAAACATATGTTTTAGATGGGTTTTCGTATGCATTCTAGATTTAGATAATGGAAGCCATTCCGGTCCTCAGAGATTTGTTGGGATAGAAGCTCAATAAAGAGTTTGCGGAAGGTCGTCCTAAATGCTATAACTGGAAAGGAGCTGCAAAAATATCCTATGAAGAGATCATTTAGTTAGAGCAGCCATTTGATTCCAAGGTTAGTAATACATTTAAATCTCATTTAAATATAATTGTTTAAAATAGAAATTTCAAATAAATTTGGTAACATGATATATGGATAACACAGGTTAGTTTGCTTTCATATAGGACCACCTATATCCATACTTCTCTATGACGAGCAATTTTGAGGTGGAGGCGGATGCTGACTACTGTATATGGGTAAAGAAAAATGAGGATGCCCGAGTGGATCGTATATTGGCATGTCTTATGGAGGATCATGACTGGAGTTCCCATGTTTGGGAAGTGCAAATTTCCTGGTATTCTTCATCTGACGATGCTACTCCTTCCGCTAATAACGAAGATGAGGCAGCTGTAGAGGAGGAACCTGCTGAAGGGAAGGCGCAATACAGTTTGATAAGGCATAAGCGGAGGATCCCTGATCGTGGTGCAGAGGAATGCAAGCGGAGGCTGCTTATTGAACGATCAACACCGAAATAAGGACAGCTCAATGAAGAAATGAAACAGTTCTTCAAAGATATGTTTGAGGCTTCTTTCAGTTCTTGGGAGGATAAGTTATGGACCAGCATAGATGGAAGACTTACCACAGTGGAGAACGAGATGGTCCAAATCAAGGAGTCCGTACATGTTTGGGATGCACCTTCAGCCCCGATAGTGGTGGACAAAACTCAGCCGAAATGTGGGGTAAGCCAAAGGAAAAAAAAAAGTAAATCAAGAAATTTGGTTTTTTTATTTTGTCTCAAACGTATAAATATGTAACGTGTATAATCTATGTGTAACAGAATATAATGTTTATGTATCGTGTAACATTCTTAATGTTTGTCTCTTAACGTGTAACATTCATTGTTTTATACGAACATGTTGAAATTTAGCAGGGGTGAAAGTGAATATGTGTGACCATCTTTTTGAGGTTTCTTTGAGTCAAGGTGATGATATTGATCCGAATTTGAAAATTAGTATTTACAAAAGACCATGGGTGATCTATCTCAAGACTCTTACATAGCAGAAATCGATCCAATACAACCTTCAAAGCCAAAAGCTAAAGTTGATATTCCGGTGCAACATTCTGAGAAAATCGACGACTCTCTAGATTGGTTGGAAATGCCCACCGCTTCTAAACCTGCTAAACCCACTGCTTCTAATTAAACCTGCTAAGGCTGCTGTTGTGACCAAGAAAGTAGGAAGACCAAGAAAGTCTTACAAAAAAGAGAGTGAAGGACTTAGAATGACCGACAGTCCACCTAGTACGCCGTATAATGAAGGAGAGAAACTTTTTTTTGCGAGAAAATGACTGGAATGTATATCAAGAGTGGGCACTCCATCACAAGTAAGTACTTAAATATCATTTATTTATGTTATTTAAATGATATGATTTAAATGTATATTCTGTTTTTCTAAACCTTTTCCAGAGATTTTTAAGTTGGCCCGACAACTTATAATACAGATTTAACGCAAAGAGTAATATCAATTTCATCTTGGCTTCGTTATTGTGTAAGTTTTAACAAAAACTAAAACGTACATTTTAGGCTACATAGAACTATTATTACATCAGAGATCGAAATTTTTTTATTACATCGTTTCTGTCCATAACTAAAATGAAAAATATTGATAAGCTAATATCTTTCCATTTATATATTTTTGCGGATTTTTAAATATTTTTATGATAGTTATTTTATTTTTCCGTGTTAACTTAATTTCCGTGAAATTTATAGGAAATTGATGCGACTATGTGGCTATTTCGAGAGAGAACTTCATTGCACCGGTGGGAACAAGATCATGTCGCTTTAAAACCATGTCAGTTTGCCGTTGAGATCAACAGCACATACTTTACTTACTTGGCTGATAAGAAAAATTGAAGGCTTTGTTTCTTGCGTACGGAAAAGGAAAGCTCATGGAAGAACGGATAAAGTGTGGAGAGTTGATGTCGATGCTGTTTACATCTCAGTCTTTGTCAATCAAAACCACTAGATTGCAATGCGTGTCTCAATCCCCGATAGAAGTATAGAAGTATTCGATTATGGAGAAGGTAGAGTTAGACAATACACGGAGAAATTTTTATTTTTGATACCGCGAATTGTCAAGGCAGTACAGCCTCTAGAGAGCATGACACAACTGTCATTGAATGCATATTGTCGCTGAAGGGGTGAGGAGGAGACTAAACAAGAGTAATTGTCATTGCAGAGTCTATTTATTGAAGTATATCGAGTGTCGGGTGCTAGGAATAGACATGTCAGACATCGACGACTTTAACATGTTGAGAGTACAGATGAGGATTGTGTATGATTTGTGGGTAGCTGGACATGATCTAGAGTTGATTGAGAGGATGTCAAAGTATGTACCTCCGGTTTCTGAGGTTAATGAGATTGTAGAGCTTGACTAGTTAGGATTGATTTTCTTATTTTTAGAATTTATGTTGAAAATGTCGAACATTTTTGCTAACGCATCTTTTTGTTTATTATTCATTGTTTCTTGAAAAAAAAAATTATAAAAAAAATGAATCAAACAAAATATCAAACAAATAGCGTAACAAAAATTTCTATGATCATACAAATATTTAGTATGATCATAAACATCTTCTTCAGCAGACTTTTTATGGCTTCCTCTAATGCATCTTCCATCTTCGTTTGCATCTCGTGGACAGACTCATTCAGAAGCTCCATATGCTTGGCTGAAATTTCTTTCAGCTGCTCTTCGATATTAACAGTTTTACAACATTCAGCCTCGATTTCATTGAACAAAACGTCATCAATCCACATGAAAATGTGGTTGTCATTCTTCAACTACAAATTTCATAACAATAAATCCAACCATATTATAATCACAAAATATATTGGAATCAATGGTTCCAGTGTTCATATATTTACCTTCTCTCTGACTGCAAAACCACATCGAAAGTACATTCTGTATGGATTGTTCTCTGGTTTGGACATCTTCGACACAATCAGTTCTCCACACCAACATTAAGAACCGATGACTTTGTAACTTGATCTTGCACTCGATCGTCCGGTTGAAGCTCCTGATTGATTGCTCATACTCACGTTTGGATCTTAGAATGGATGAAGGTTTTAGTCAATAGAACTGCAACAAATGTAAACTAACAAGGTTTTTATGAGGTCCTAAAAATTTTAGGGTTGCGAATAATGATTGTGGAAAACAAAAATACCGACCAGTCTGATATTAGTAAGATAAAATGATCAGTCTGATTTTATTTAAAATAGAAATTTTTTAATAAAATAGAAAATTTTGTATACAGCAGGTCTCGAACCTATGACGGCTTTGTACGAATTTAATATCTGGGAAGGGAACCATTTATGCTGCGTGTTTTATTCGGTAATTGTTTACCGCAAATAATAGTTATCATCTTATCGTTTAAATTTATGAATTCATTTATCGAGTTGGACAGATACTTTACAGTAATACACATACAAATATAAACTGCAATCTCTGTGATAGCCTACAGTATCGATATCGAGACCAGGTCAATAAATGACAATATTGAACAGTTTTATTACACAGTTTTATTGAACAGTTTTATCAAACAGTTTTATCAAAGTGATAAACGTTAAAATAGTCAATTCATCACCCCCATTTCAGCAGTTACTCACGCAACAGACCTACAGTTTCAATCTCCATTAAATATCAGTTTCATCTCTCTAAAAATTTCATCTCCATTTTCTCTCTAGTGCTGTGTCGTTCATCTCTAAAAAAGAAAACAAAATTCTCCATTGTCTCTCACTAAAACGAAACAATGGCACAACACTACAACATGCTTTCGGAGGTTGTATACAACGAGAGCATCACGGTTTGGAGATTCCGGGTCAAGATCTTAAGGGTTCAGTCCTTCTATGTTTTCCATCATGGACCAAACTGGAAATACATCGTTGCTGATGAGGCTGTAATTGTTTCTTCATTTTTGTTTCTTGTCAGTTTCTTGTTCCTGACGTTTTAGGTTGTTTCTAGGTCATGTAACTGTTCATAATTGAGGAATTCCTATCTGACACAAATGTTAACCCTTGATCATCAGCAATTACCATCTTCAGTTACATTAAAAACCATGCCCATGAACTATCATTTTCTGACTCAACAACCCGAAATGCAATATGATACAAATTCGAGTTACCATCTACAGCTGTGGCTACGAGTAAAAATCCTCTGGATAGTATTGTAGAATCATCTAATAGATTAACCAAATGAAAGAAATAGATACTTGAAGTTACCATCAGAATCAGTTTCGTAATGAGTGTGGGTACCAGGATTAGCTTGCTTCAGTAAATGAAAATACGTTGGTATTTTACAATAACTTTCTCATGGTATGCCTTTAACAGCAGTCACTGCATGCTCACGAGACTCCCAAGCCTGGGAATAACTGATTTCACAACCATGTTCCTGACGCGTAAACTGTATAATTTCAGCTGGTTGTGGCCTTTCCTTGACACCTTTGTATTTATGCTTGATCAGATTTTCTATTGTCTTCACAGAAGCTGTTCTTCCGAGTCTAATTTTCTGTGAAGGAGCACAGGTATGCAGAGCCACAATCTTAATGATTATGAAATAGGATGATCCTGGTAAAAATGATGCACAAAGAACCCAACTGTATTGTTTATCCTTGCATCGAGTATACCACTTTGTCGGCTCGGATCTGACAACCTTGTAGTCGAAGTTAAAACTTCATTGCAGAAATTTCAAGAGTGGCCTGCAACTATTCTTTACTCTGGAAAAGTTGTCCATTCTTCACAGAAATCATTTTCGAAAAACGTACATTATTTACAGTTTGTTCTTTGGTTTCAGAATATAATCTATCATCCACACAATCACCCTCAGCGTGAACATCATTGGCGCTGGTTTTGAAGTGACCACTCATAACAGTTACTGGTTTCACAAATTCAGCAGATGATGAAGTACTGCAATTGACTCTGCTATGTGTATGCTCAAGGATGGATAAATAAGTCACACACATAAATAACGATGAACCCTTCTATATACACCCGAGAAATTTTTTAAGTTGTCGATTGTTTGTGATAACAACAAGGACAACGCCTAACTCCATCATATCTCTTGGTAGATAACTGAACTCGACATTTTCAACTGTGTGGTCCATTCCATAATCCTCTGCAACAGTCATTTGCAACTCAACAAAAGTAGTGTTACAATCCAAACAAAACATTCTCCCTCGTTTTTGTTCATCTACCACGAATATTAACACAAGTTTTCCAGACACCACAAGAAACATAGGTTTGCATGATTCTAGACCTAGAAAAAACAAAACTGTATGCAAGGAAGATGATGCAGAAGGAGTTACAACCTTTGGGTTCTAAATTTTGTGTTTTTAAAAAATCGTGGATGTTGTGTATATTCGGGAAATATATTATGTGGATGTTCATTAGGAATATCCTAGATATACTAAGATATTCTTAGCATATTCTCCAAGTATTTCTTATTTCCCAAGTCTATCTTTATCTCTAACTCTTGTATTCACCCTTATATAAAGGGCTTATTACCTTTGGAATAAGATACACAGAAATATTATCTCTAATATTCACAACATGTTATCAAAACGAGTTTTTAACAATCTGAGTCTTGCCTTCCTCCGTTGTATGATAAGCTTGGTCTCAACTTTACTGTTACAATTTCTCTTTTCCATTAACGAGAAAATGGAAGGTGGAGGTTTATGTTTGGCAGACAGTGCAACTAGCCATACAATCCTCGAAAATAAGAGATATTTCTCAAATTTGACAAAGAAAGAGACTAGTTTGAGTATTGTAACGGGTAGTGCAAAGATAATTGAAGACACTGGAAAAGTAAATGTAATATTTATGGGAACGCAATTCAAATTTTTTGATGTGTTGTATTCTCCCAAGTCTCAATGAAATTTATTAAGCTTTAAGGATATCCGGAAAAATGGATATCATACTGAGACTATGAGCGAAGGAAATATTGAATACCTTCAGATTAAAAATCTTACCCATGGCTCAAAGAATATTGTGGAAACTTTTCCTGCATTATCCACTGGGTTGTACTAAACTACGATTAGTACAATTGAGGAAAATGCCATAGTAAAACATCACTGTTTGGCATGACCGGTTGGGCCATCCCGGTTCAATAATGATGTGAAAGATCATCACTAATTCCTGTGGACATCTGTTAAAGAACCTAAGGATTCTTCCTAATGATTTTTTCATGTGCTGCTTGTTCACAAGGAATGTTGATCATACGGCCTTCACCAGCCAAAATAACTCATGAATCGATTAATTTTCTCGAACGGATTAAAGGAGACAAATGTGGACCAGTTCACCCACCATGTGGAACCTTTAGATACTTTATGGTTCTAATTGATGCATCTACTAGATAGTCACATGTTTCCTTGTTATCCACTTGCAATTCGCGAGACTACTTGGTCAGATAATCCTCCAAAGGAAATTCGCCTGGACAATGCTAGTGAATTTACATCTCAGGCCTTTAATGGCTTCTGCATGTCTATTGGGATAAGTGTGGAACGTCCTGTTGCTCATGCTCACACAAAAAATGGTTTAGCTGAATCGTTAATAAAACGGCTGCATTGATTCACATTAGTTTTGAAATCATTACTTATGAAATCAAAGCTCCCTATCTCTTGCATGGGGGCACACCATATTACATGCAGCAGCATTGATTCGCATTAGGCCAACGAGTAATAATCATTTCTCCCCGTCACAATTGATTTTGGGTCAAGAACCTAATATTTCTCATCTTAAGATATTTGGATGTGATGTATATGTCTCGATTGCTCCAACACAGCAATAGAAGATGAGACCTCAAAGGAGGTTAAGAATATATGTTGGATTTGATTCTCCATTGATAATTAATTATCTAGAGCCGTCCACGGAAGATTTATTCAAGGCTCGATTCTCAAACTGTCATTTTAATGAGTTTGACTTTCCAACATTAGGGGGCGAAAAAAAACAGCTGGAAAAAGTTATTAACTGGAAGGAACTATCATTATCTTATCTTGATCCTCGAACTAAATAATGTGACTTAGAAGTTCAAAAGATAATTCATTTGCAAAGCCTAACAAACTAGTTGCCATACGCATTTTCTGACCCAAAAGGAGTGACAAAGTCACACAATCCAGCTGAAAATGCTCCAACAAGAATGAACGTTCAAGACGGACATAATCAAACTGCTAATGAGTCTAAGACACCACTAAGGAATGGTAGACCAATCAGTTCCAAAGATAAAATACCCCGGAAAAAGAAAAGGAGCAGAAATTGGCAAAGATGAAACCGATATAATTATTCCAAATGAAAGATCTCCAGAAAAGACATCAGACATGACACAATAAGAAATTCGGGTACCTGATAATGATGAGATCTCAACTAATGATGTATGTCTGGAATCAAATGGAACTGAAAGCAAATCGACGTTGTTGATATTTTTGCATGCAATGTAGCAGTTGATGTTATGGATGAGGATTAAGAACCAAAATCTATTGTAGAGTGTACACAAAGAAATGATTGACCAAAATGGAATGAGGCAATAGATGCAGAATTGAAATCTCTTTCAAAAAGAGAAGTATTTGGACCAGTAGTCCGTATACCTAAGGGTATAAATCCAGTAGGACACATTCCAGCTGAAAATGCTCCAATAATAATGAACGTCCAAGAAGGACACAATCAAACTGCTAATGAGTCTAAGGCACCACTAAAGCATGGTAGACCAATCAGTTCCAAAGATAAAATACATTGGAAAAGAAAAGGAGCAGAAATTGGCAAAGATGAAACCGAGATAATTATTCCAAATGAAAGATCTCCAGAAAAGACATCAGACATGACACAAAAAGAAATTCGGGTACCTGATAATGATGAGATCTCAACTAATAATGTCATGTCTGGAATCAAATGGAACTGAAAGCAAATCGACGTTGATGATATTTTTGCATGCAATGTAGCAGTTGATGTTATGGATGAGGATCGAGAACCAAAATATATTGTAGAGTGTACACAAAGAAATGATTGATCAAAATGGAATGAGGCAATAGATGCAGAATTGAAATATCATTCAAAAAGAGAAGTATTTGGACCAGTAGTCCGTATACCTAAGGGTATAAATCCAGTAGGACACAAAACACGATTAGTTGCACAAGGGTTTTCTCAAAAATCTGGAATTGATTATGAAGAGACATACTCTCCTGTGGTGGATGCAATTACATTCAGATTCCTTATCATTCTGGCAATAAAATAAGGATTTGACTTTCGTTTAATGGATGTAGTCACAGCCTATCTATATGGTCCACTGGATACTCATATTTATATGGTAGTCCAGAGGGATTTCAGCTTCCGGAAGCAGCACAGTCTAATTCTCGAAAGGATTATTGTATAAAGTTGAATCGATCTCTTTATTGGCTGAAACAAGCAGGGCGTATGTAGCACAATCGCCTTAAAGAGTACTTGTGGAAAGAAGGCTATAAAAACGACCCTATCAGTCTATGTATTTTCATAAAGAGTTTGAGAAAGGAGTTGTCATCATTGCAGTGTATGTTGATGATTTAAATATTATCGAAACTCCTGAAGAGATCTCAAATACAATAGAGTATCTGAAGAAAGAATTTGAGATGAAAGATCTCGGGAAAACAAAGTTTTGTTTAGGACTATAAATTGAGCACCTAAGGAACGGAATCCTGGTGCATCAAACGACATACACAAAAAAGTGCTTAAATTTTTTTTTTATGGATCAAGCACATCTTTTGAGTAGTCCAATGGTTGTCAGATCACTTGATGTGAAAAAAGGATCCCTTCCGCCCTATTGAAAAAGATGAAGAAGTTCTTGGTCCTGAAGTACCATACTTGAGTGCAATAGGGGCATAATGTATCTTGCTAGTCATATAAGACCTGACATATCATTTGCAATAAATTTCTTAGCAAGATTTAGCTCATGTCCTACTCTAGGGATTGGAATAGGATTAAGCATATACTTCGTTACCACCAAGGTACGAAAGACATGGGTCTATTTTTCCCTAACCCATCTACAGAGGATTTGATTGGTTTTGCAGATGCTGGATACTTGTCTGATCCCCATAATGCTAGATCACAAACAGGATATGTATTCACATGTGGTGGAAATAGCTCCTGGCGTTCTATGAAGCAAACCATGACAGCCACTTCTTCTAATCACGCAGAGATTTTGGCTATTCATGAGGCCAGTCGTGAGTGTGTATGATTAAGTTCTGTCGTTCACCATATACGAAGAGATTGTGGTATATATGCAGGGAAAGAGGCTCCAACAGTTATGTATGAAGACAACGCCGCATGTATCTCTCAACTCAAAGACAGATACATCAAAGGAGACAGGACAAAGCATATTCTACCCAAATTCTTTTCACCCATGAGCTGCAGAAAAAGGCGATATTCGAGTCCAACAGATGCGTTCAAGCGAGAATTTGGCGGACCTATTCACAAAGGTGCTTCCAACTGCTACTTTCAAGAAGTTAGTTCATCTCATTGGATTGTGTCGTCTTAAGGATCTTAAGTGATGTCCTTATGAGGGGGAGTAATGCGTGATGCACTCTTTTTCCCTTAACTATGGTTTTTCCCATTGGGTTTTCCTAGTAAGGTTTTTAATGAGGCAGCATCTTAAGCGCATTACAAGCCATTTTCATAATGGACATNCCATATACGAAGAGATTGTGGTATATATGCAGGGAAAGAGGCTCCAACAGTTATGTATGAAGACAACGCCGCATGTATCTCTCAACTCAAAGACAGATACATCAAAGGAGACAGGACAAAGCATATTCTACCCAAATTCTTTTCACCCATGAGCTGCAGAAAAAGGCGATATTCGAGTCCAACAGATGCGTTCAAGCGAGAATTTGGCGGACCTATTCACAAAGGTGCTTCCAACTGCTACTTTCAAGAAGTTAGTTCATCTCATTGGATTGTGTCGTCTTAAGGATCTTAAGTGATGTCCTTATGAGGGGGAGTAATGCGTGATGCACTCTTTTTCCCTTAACTATGGTTTTTCCCATTGGGTTTTCCTAGTAAGGTTTTTAATGAGGCAGCATCTTAAGCGCATTACAAGCCATTTTCATAATGGACATCTAAGGGAAAGTGTTATGTATATTCAAGAAATATATTATGTGGATATCCATTAGGAATATCCTAGATATACTTAGATATTATTATTAGCATATTCTCTAAGTATTCCTTATTCTCTAAGTCTATCTTTATCTCTAACTGTTCTATTCACCTTTATATAAAAGGCTTATTACCTTTAGAATAAGATACACCCTCTCTAATATTCACAACAATGGAAAAATATTTTTTGAATTTTTATAGATTTAGTGTACATTTTGTTTAGATTTTGTGTAGATTTTGTAGAATATCCAGTTAGAAGATCCGATTTGTTTGATTTTTTTTCAGATTATGAATTCTAACCACGGATAGAACAACGACCATTAGGTAGAATATACATCCTCGTCAAAGTTAGAACATAGAGAAATGGATAGAATATAACTTCTATTGGCGGTTAGAACGAAGAGGAATGAATAGAATAGAACAAAACATATTCTGAATAAGTTAGAACAAAAATCAAAAGATAGAATATGAATTTTAAATCTCAGTTAGAATATAAAACAAAGGTTAGACTAGATCGACACGTATTCTAACCTTATTAGAACATTGACAAAAAAAATAAAATATGTATTTTAACCAAGTCAGAACATAGACAAAAGTTTATAATACAGATTCTATTATTGAATAGAATGTAGTACAACATATAGAACAGAATCGATCAATTCTAATGAAGTCTATGTGAATACAAAATAAAAATTGCATTCTAGGTTAGATAGAAATATTATCAATATTGTGTCAGGTAAAAGAAATATTTTTTTTCATGATTATATTTTCTCTATTGAGTATAAAATCTAGAAAATATTTACAGTATTTTTTGCACAGTTTTTAGTTTATTTAAATTTTAGGATACTATTTTATGTCATTATTTATTATAAATTTCTTGTCATTAAATAAAAAATATAAACAAAATGTAAAATATAAAAAAAAATTCAAATTTAATTCTAAGATGAGATATTTTCATAAATTTTAAGATTTGTAGCAATAGTGACAAGTTGACAATTCTGTTAGGGTGCATAGATAGTTTTTTTTCAATAAATATATTATACTAAAAGTATTTTAAGATGTTCCTGGATCCAATTTAGTGGTACCGAGTTTACATAAAAAAAACTTTCGTAGTGGGAACTCCAACTTGTCCGCATTTGCATTCTTTGCACGTGGAATAAACTTGATGGAAATGGGTTGAAAAACTTTTTTCATATATGAAATTCCTCTATGTGCGTCGTGAAAGCAGACCAATCTTCAGTATTAAACAGTATCTTGACTAAGTAGTAGTCTGTAGCAAAAACTACTTGCTGATTTCATATCCTTCATATATTCCATTGACCAAATTAATGCTTCAAATTCTGTATGTAAGGGTGTGAAGCTTGTTCGATTATTTCGAGACCCCATCCTTCTTTCCGCCACCCCTTTTTACTACAAAACTAACTTTGGCCTGAGTAAATATCAGATGTCTTCCAAGAACCGTCTATAAAAACCACCAATCATCATGACTTGCTGTACTAAGATTTAAAACTGAACATCACCTTTCATTCTTTGTATATGTCAGTTGAGCCTCCTCCTTTAGTCTACCTTCGGTTTCTTCGATACTGAGAATCTCAGCCGGGTTTCTATCTTTATTATTAAATATTTTTTTCATTTATGCTTTTTCATAAATACCAGATTATCCAAGAAAATAACTATTGTCAATCCATTTCAGGAGTCGCAAAAAAAATCAAAATTGTGGAAAATGACGATTTTGGAAAGATTTGAGGATTCAAAGGAATTTTTGAAAGATTCCAGGTTTTAATATAAAATCAGGATAAGATCTTAAACGAGTATTTTGTGACTCATGAATCACTGATATTGTGTATGGCCTGAACATCAAACCCATTTTGGCTTATACTTGGAAAGTGAAATGCCCACCAAAAATGAAAAATTTCATGTGGTAGGCTGTCTTCGCATGTGTTTTGGTAACAAAGAAATTACGATCATGAGGGATACAATGTGATAAAAAAGGTCCCTGATGTGGACCAAAGGAGGAAACAATAAACCATGTTCTTTTCAAACGTCCACCAGCGATTCAAACTTGGACCCTTTCGAAAATACCCTCTCATCCTCAAATATTTCCCTTATCGTCAGTTTTCTCGAATTTCAATCATCTTTTTGGGCGGATCCCGAAAGAGATTGAAGATAGTTATTTTCCATGAATAATTTTGGTACTTATGGAAAAGCATAAATGAAAATATCTTCACCAATAAGGATAAAAAGTCAGATGAGATCCTCAGAATTGCGGAAACTGAAGGAAAACTGTGGGAAGTGTTGGGGTCAAAATCCTCATTTCCGGAATTAACGACTTGTTTAAATATCGACTAAAGTTAGTTTCTTTAAACTATTTCTACAGAAAAAGTACGAAAAAACCAACTTTCATGTGAATCTCCTGAAGAATCGATTTAAGTCACGATTTATGGGAAAATCGGATAACTCAGAAAGACCGGACAGCTCGGCATGATTGCCCTATCTCTTTCTGCCGAAGCCGATCATCAAGACAAATGGCCAGCCCGATC
>KE155483.1:80027-94490 GCA_000411075.1 Sisymbrium irio
TTAAAAACAAGTGGGAATTCGTGGTAGATGAACAAAAAGGAGGGAGAATAGTTTATTTGGATTGTAACACTACTTTTGCTGAGTTGCAAATGACTGCATTTTCAGACTGCATTTGAACACAAGATCAAACTCAATGTGTGGGACTACCGAGTACATGGCACCTGAAATCGTTCGAGGAAAAGGTCATGATAAAGCTGCTGACTGGTGGAGCGTTGGGATTCTTCTCTATGAGATGCTCACAGGAAAGGTAAAAATACCGTCCTTTTCTTTGTTTCCAAAAAAAGCCTAATGCAGTCTTGGTATCTGTATAGTTATTAACTGATGCTATGTGATTCCGTTCCTTTTGCAGCCACCGTTTCTTGGGAGCAAAGGAAAGATTCAGCAGAAAATAGTGAAGGACAAGATCAAACTTCCACAGTTTCTGTCAACTGAAGCGCATGCGTTGCTGAAGGGGGTAAGTACCATCATCTTCATGTACTACGATTCTTTGAAGCAATTGTATTAGACCAAATCTGATTCTGACTTTGTAATGAATGTATATCTGCTGAAAAAAGAACCAGAGAGACGACATGGGAGTGGTCCGAGCGGAGCAGGGGCAGGGGAGATAAAAGGCACAAATGGTTCAAGGGGATAAACTGGACGAAGCTGGAGGCTAGAGAAGTGAAGCCAAATTTCAAGCCGGAGGTATCGGGAAAGCAATGCATAGCAAATTTTGACAAGTGTTGGACTAAAATGTCGTTGTTGGATTCTCTAGCAAGCAGTCCGAGCTCGGATCCGAAGGCCAACCCGTTTACCAACTTCGCATACGTTAGGCCTCCTCCGTCATTCCTCAACCGAACAACATGACTTTGTAGAGGAATTATATGTTATTACATGGTTTTATGGAAATACAGTTGATGTTTATAAATATACATAATCTGATGTTATGTAAACTTCTTCCTAGTCTTCTTGTGCTTCTATTTTTTTTTCTCATTCTTATCGAACCCTTGTGGTCGCTTCCTGCTCAACATGTATATTCGTTTTTACCTTTCAACCAGGTGTTTTTATGTTTAAGGTACTATCAAGTACGAATACATGCAAGTATCTGAAACATAATTAATGAATATGTTTAGTCTACGTTTGACCTAGAAACTCTTATATTTGATTTTTTAAAATCTTGTTAGAAGAGTGAAGGATTGAGAACAAATTATTAAATTATTGAACCAGAGCAACTAACAATTACCATTGACCCTTGTAAACAAAACAAACACAAGAACGTTCTGGTAATGACGTTGCTTTGCGGACCGAAGTAGTACTTAATAATGTAGTGTGTTATTATAGAAAAATGCCTCAGCCAAAGTGAACGTGGTTCTTTTGCATCTTAAAAGTTAAAATCCGTTTTTTCGCAATATTATCTTCTGCTTGCACCACAAACACTATCGCAGTATTGATATCAACAGTTTGACGTAGAGAGAGATAGAACCATTACACTTCCAATTGTAATCCCATATATAAGCTCTTAATTTAGAATATCGTTGGGATATATGTCTCCTTTGGTCAAAATAGTCAAATCTAGTTTAGGAATGGCAACCTCTAGCTTCCAAAGTCCATTTCTTGGCCATAACTGAGACATCTGTCTGAGGGATTTGATGAAAGTATACGAAGCAGTAAAGATGATGGACATGAGATTCGCAAGTTAGTTGTACACAGAGATGGGAATGTCACCAAGATTCTGGCAACAGTGAACCCAAAGAGGTTAATAAAGAAGGATAAAAATGAGAGAGAAGCATTTTGGTTGCACATTTTAAGATGGAGACGACTAAAAGTAATGAAAGCAAAGATGCATATTATAGAAACAGCAGGATCTCTAACTCAAAACGTTTTCATGACTTTTTTTCAACATGAGCATTTTACATTCATTGATCAGAACAAAAGACTTCTTGATATGTTCCAGTTTCGACGGTGAAGAAGACACAAGGAAGACAAGAGTGTGTGGTCAAGGCCGTTGGGGACTTTCAGGTACTGAGTTAATGATAGAAGTAACCTTCTTTTGTAGCTCCGGCTTGTTTGCTCCCACAAGCTTGCCTATTTGCTGTCCATTCTTGAGAAAGTAGAAGGTTGGTGTTGTCTTGATGTCCCATGATGAGCTAAAATCCTGCAAAAATCACACAAAACAAATACATTGGAGAGATTATTGTTAAAGATGCGACAAAGAGAAAGAAGCTAATTTATGGATGGTGGGACTCACGCTGAGTTCATCAACATCTACAAGAAGGAACATAAGAGAAGGATGTTTCTCTGAGAGCTCGACGAAAAAGGGTGTCACAATCTTACAAGGACCACACCAAGTCATGCTGAAGTTTGCAATCACCTGTTTCAAATAAGACAGTGAGATATAGAAACACGAGAAAAAAAACAGTCTACATGAGAATTGAGAAGAGGGATTTGAAGGAATTACTATTTTGCCATCACGACCAGCTTCGGCTAATTTCTCATCCCAGCTCTCTTTTGTTGTGATCAGATGAACATTGCCACCGGAGATATCAACGTTATGGATTGAATCATCGTCTCCTTTGTCCTGCGTTTGCAACCAAAAAGGGAAGATGAGAGGATGGCGGCAGGATGTACCAGCCGGCCAGAGAGATGGAAGAGGTGGCAGAGAAATTTAATTTGGGTATTAGGGTTTTTCGGTTTTGAGTTTGGTTTAGCACGGGAATTAATATTACATATAATAAACCAATATAATAGAATTATATTATTATTAATTATATTCAAAACTAATAAAAAATATTATAATTCGAATTTAGGAGGACAAAATCAAAATTCAAAATCATAATAGATTAATTTGCATATAGGGAAGTATAATGTGACAATTTGATTTTAAATGTAGCATTATTAGCTAAATTCCCGTTATAAAAATACTAAACCAGTAGAATTAATGACTTCAGGGTTTACCAAGCTTTAAGTATTTATTATTTGGGTTATGGTCAGAACCATTTATATATGATAATAGGAATTCTTACAACATCTGTAGAGTTTATAAAATTTGGGATTTTATCAAAATCATGAAAAGCTCAATAGTCTGGCAAAGAGCACTTAAAAAACTCTTTAAATATATTTTACAGTAAATATGTATAAACTATTATAAATAAACATTTGAGGTGCATTTGTAATATATTGGACCAAAGACATGTGTAAAACTCTAGACACAAGCTTTAACTTAGAAATCTTAATAACATAAAGTTTTCATCTTTCTCAATCTTATTTTCTTTCTTGTTTGAATATTTCTTCTTCTTTAACCAAGTCTTCTTGTTCCCTTGTGCCTCCTTCAACGATTGTTCCTTATTCACAAATCCAAAATGTGTTTTAGCAAAACTCTCTAAAAACTAGAAAAGTTAGACTTTGAAGATTCACCTTCGGAGTAAACTTTTAAGGTCAAGAAAAAGATTAATGTCTCTAGGATCTTCCAATTCCATAAGAGGAGATTTCACAAATGAGGTTTTAAATCTTTGCCAAATCAGAGGTCTCTTGATGTCTATGTTTACGAAGTCATAGAAGACTTCGATGCATCTCTATATTGCTTTCAGCACTTGTTTTTCCTTTCTGTCGTTCCCTCCTACATGAGGTCCCTTTCCATTATGTACTTAAATTTAAGAAAATTCGTTGCCCAAAAACTAGTAAGACAATTTGGTTAAATACTTTTATAAACCTTTATAAAAGCATATTAAACATTCTAAAACCTTTAAGATCAATTTAAATAATTAAAAACTAGATTTTACACATATTTTTTTAACATTTATAAATCCTTTTAAAATATTTTAGAACAGCCAAGCTTCTTATAAAAGATGTAATTGTTTATAAAACAAAAATTTACATATCTTTTAATTTTATAAACCCTTATAAAGTTATTTAAAAGTTTTTATAGGTTTTCATAGACAATCTGAACCTTTTTTTGGCTCGATCCTTACACAAATTTTTGAGATAAACAATGTAGTTTGAATAATAAGATCATATCAAAAACAGGAATCATTGGATTTATCTGGAAATCAAAGTTTTTTGGTACTTTATAAGAGTTTATAAAATCTGGGTAATGAAGTATTATAATGTAAGACCCTTAAAATCTGGTATGATGTGTTTTCTAAAGTCTTTTTTTTTAGAATGTTTATAAATCAATTTATAAAGGCTCGTCGTAGACTTCATAGTTTTGTGAATGAAGAGGACTAGCATAAAGCTCGATCCTTACACAACAATCTGTGATAAACATTGTAATTCCAATAATAATAACATCAAAACAAGAATCTCTTTGATTATCGTAAAATAGTCGGTTTATAAAAATGCTTTTAGGGATATTGATAACGTTTATAAGACCTTATATAAATCTGGGTACTGAACTATCATACCAGATTTTAGAAACTTTAGAAGTGTATTCGGCGATTTCAACTATTATGACGATTTATTAAATTCATTCAATCTAATTCTAAGAATCCTACGATTTCATTATCATTGATTTCAATAGAAGAATCCGACGAGATTAACAAAGGCGAAGATTGAATTCCAGCAATTATAACAGTGAAGATTAATTCGTAACTTCAAAGACGAATATAGGGCGATTCAGTTCCTGAGGAATCAGTTCAGACAGCAAGATTTTTGTGTCCGGCGAGTTTGATTAGGTCTCCGGCTAGAAATTTAGGTTTCCTGCAAAGAAGAGCAAAAACGATGACAGCAGAGAAAACAAAATAGAAAAGTCACAAGGTTAATTTGGACTTTAAACACACAAAAAGTGTATAATTGAAAATAAGATTCTCTAAAGTGAAAAAGTGAATAGATGTATGATAGAATGTGTATTTTGGTAATTTTCCCATAGTTTTAATAATAACAGTTCTAGTTTTTAATAACACACGGATCTATGACAATTTATATACAGTACACCACACATATGATGGACAATGCTCTTTATAACACACAAGACTAGTATAAGTGGTTTTAACTGAATCACTAAAAATTGGTGGATTAATAGTGCTTTCTCAAAATATTAATGTTCATAATATGACTTACGAAAACATTACAATTTTATATAAGAGCTACAGTACATGATTTTTTTTTTTGGTAGAAGACTGGGTGGGAGAAATTCTCCCAAACTTTATTCATAAAACAATAATCTCTAGTTCATACAAGAGATTTGTCTTGGATGCAGATCTCCTTCTACATCTTCCCTCAACAAATTTGCAACTTCTAATGGAACATAATCAAAACTATGAGTTCCTAAAGACAAAGAAAAAGCATAGTTGGCTAACCCATCAGCTAGATATTTTGCATCCTTATAAACATGCTAAATACGGACTATTCAGTCCTTCGACAAGAAGCCATGGCACAGACGCACCAGGAATTACAATGGATATGAATCTTCGATCCCTGTCGTAAGAAAACCTGCAACCAATGTAGAATCAACCTCCAGCTCAAGTTTACTAACCCCTTTCTCCCAGGCAATGATGAGACCATAATATACGCCCCATAATTCAGCTAAAGGTGCGGTGCACATGCCTATGTTTAGGGCGAATCCCCCACACCAATCGCCATCTCCATTTTGGAGAACCCCTCCGGCTGAGGCCATTCCCAGGTTTCCGCGTGATGCTCCATCTGTGTTGAGTTTTACGCACCCCACGCGAGGTGGAGTCCAGCCTATCATCATCTCAACCTTTTCTCTATACTGTATGTCTTCCATCCCCATTGATTTAGCCACCATCACCTCTCGTGCCCAATCATTTATAGATTATAACTCCAAAGTCGTGTTTCCCCAAACACATTTCCACATCTCCACTTCCAAACCCACCAAGTCGCCACTGCAAAGAGAGTTGTCCAAGGGATGCCTTCACATTCACCATCCTCATTCAAGTTATGGTATAGCCACTCAAGTAACCGCACTGAGAAAAAAGTTGATCGTTTTTTCCTGGGAACAATGTGATTCCAGATTCCTAACATCGCTGGACAGTCTCTAAGGATGTGTAAAATCATCTCAATACCACCCTTACAAATCTGACAAGTATCGCTTCCACTTAGATGGCTTATATACTTCTCAGCATTCATCATTATTACCTGATTCCCCACCAACCAGAGAAAAACTCTTACTCTTTCTGTTGCCACTACACGCCATATACTTTTGAAAAAACTCCCCATATTCTATCTCTGAAGTTCACTTCTTGTCAACATAGCATATGCAGACTTTACAGTGAAGTTGCCATTGGAGCTCTCACCCCACGAAATTCTATCATGTGCCCTTGTTACTTTATCGACAACCATTGACGCTAGTTCTAGCTGTTTCTCTTGTCCTAGATAAGGAGCAATGTTAAACATATCCCAACCCTCTCCATCATGCCATAAATCATGAGCCGAGAGTTCTTCGTACCCCTCTGTCAATATACCAACCACTGAGTTTGCTAGTGGTTCATTCGACACCCATCTATCTGTCCAAAACCTTATACTTCGTCCATTTCCAATCCCTCAACTCTGCCCACGACCAATTACTTCCCTGATACCAATAACTACACTCCTCCATGTAGATGAACAATTACTACAATTTACTGTCCAAGAGAGGTCATGCATATCACCAACTTGATACTTACTCCAAAGCACTCTCCCCCACAGGCTCACTTTATCATCAAGCAAACGCCAGCCTACTTTCACAATCAGTGCTTTAGTCATTTCTCTCACCTTTTAATACCTAAACCTCCTTCCTCTTTTAGCTTACAAACTTGATCCCAAGCTATCAAGTGTTGTCCTCTCCTCCAAATAAACTTTCTTGACATTTGATCCAACTTATCAAGTATGCTCACTGGCAGCTGAATTGTACTCATTGAATGGACGGGATAGATAATAGAACTGCCTTGGTTAGTGTGATCCTTCCCGCAAGGCTCAGAGTCTGATGTTTTCAACCGCTTAGTCTAGATGCAACATTTTCCAAGACATCCACAAAAGTATCCTTATTAATTCTCTTTTGCAGTATTGGCATCCCTAAATATTTTCCTAAATCAATAGATGATGATATCCCGCTCTCTTGGCTTATGATACTGTATAATTATTGAGACACATTATTAGAGAAAAAATATTTTGGACTTCTGGAGACTTACTTTCTGTCCTGAGGCGCTACAAAACCTCTCTAATACTCCTCATATAACTCTGATCTGCGACACTGAAGCTTCTGCCAACAGAATTAAGTCATCTGCAAACAAGATGTGTGATAGAGATGGGCCTCCTTGGGATAGCTTTATAGGTCTCCATTTCCGATTACCAACAGCTTAATCTATCAAATGGCACAACCTCTCCATACACAGAACAAACAGATATAGGGACAAAGGATCCCCCTGCCTATGCCCACGTGATGGTTTAAAGGGTTTGGATTTTTCACCATTGCAAAGCACATTCATCGTCGGCCCTGAGATGCATTGCATAACCCATTTCACCCACACTTCTGATATACCGGCAACTCTGAGTGTGTCTTCAAGAAAGTCCCAACGCACTCTTATCATATGGTTTTTCGAGATCCAATATAAGCAACATCCAAACTCTATGCCCCTGTTTTCTTCTTATAGAGTGGACAGCTTTTTGGACTATCACAATGTTGTCTGTACTAAGTCTCCCCGGGGTAAAACTCGATTGAGCAGTGCCAATCAGCTTATTCATCACTCCTTTCAATCTTCCGACCATCACTTTAGTGATTATTTTGAAGAGTACATTGCAAAGACTTATAGGTTGAAATTGCGTGATTGTTTCTGGCTTAGTTACCTTTGGAATCAACACGACCACCACATCATTTGTGTCCTCCAGTAACTCTCCTGATTCAAAAATTTGGAGAACAAAGTGTGTAACAGAACCCCCAACTATCTCCCAACACCTCTGATAGAAGATCGGTTGAACCCCGTCTGGCCCTGGTGCCTTATAACTGCCCATATTTCTCATAGCCCTCTTTACTTCTCCTTCCACAAATGTCTTATTCAGACTACATGTTACTCTCTTGAGAGACACGCAAAGCCCCTTGGCGGCAGCCCTTGGACCATTGGGTCCACATCTTCCAGTGTGTATAATCTCTGAAAGTAGTCCACAACTATCTTTTCCAGTTCCTGAGCAACGGAAATCCACTGATCATCATCATTCTTCAATATGTCAACTCTATTCCTACGTCTCCGAATAATTGTCGACATGTGAAAGAATTTAGTATTTCTGTCTCCATGATTAATCCACTTTTCTCTAGACTTTTGGAACCAAATGAGTTCTTCTTGTTCTAAGATCAGTTCAAACTCACAGAGCAACTCCCCTTCTCTTTATAAGAGATCATCTGTTTGGTTCTGCTCAATCCTCGCTTAGATATCCTGAATATCCAGCACCAGTTTGTCTTTCTTCTTTTGTACATCCCCAAATACTGCTTTATTCCACTGTTTCAGCTTCAATTCCAATCTCTTCAGTGCATCCCTCGTATCAATATCACGATCCCATGACGCTGTCAAGAGATCTTTAAATTCACTATGTTGCATCCATGCTGCCTCAAAGCAAAATGGACGTCTTCTTGCATTACCTTGTACTTCTGGGGACAGTTGCAAGTAAATGGATTATGTAGTACTTTGAGCTACAGTACATGATTACAAAGACATTGATTGTTCTAGTTTTTAAAACAAATTTTTTTTTTCCAAAAATCAATTGATTATCCAATTAAGATTTATGAAATAGAGATTCTCTACAATTTAGAAAAACTAAACTTTTAAGAAAACTTCCCATTACTATGCAATACCCAGAATCCATATTTCCTAGACGAAATTTGTAATTTTCTTTTCAATACAAAATCAAAAACTAAATCAAATCAACAATCAAGTTTTATTAAAAACCAAAATCTAAAATAAAATAAAAAATAAAAAAAATGGCCTTGATTGTTTGTAATTTTTAGAATAGTATTTGATTTTTGGTTTTTCAAAAACCTTTTTTTATCCAATCAAGATTTCTGTGAAATAGATGTCCCAAAATTTAGGAAAACCATATTTAAGAAAACAGCTACCATTTCTACACCAAAATCCACATTTTCTTGGATTTTTTCTTGGTTTTTGTTTTTTAATTAAAAATTTTCAAAATTCTTTATATTTATATGAAAAAGGTTTTTAAAAATCATAATTACTTCAAATCAATAAATATTATTAATTTATTTATCATCACAACCTATTGTGAAAATTATGTATAAAATTTATAACAAGCAATTGTACTAAGTTATCAATAAAATAAAATTAATATTTCAAAATTTACCCATTTAAAATTAGATATATGAAAATAAATCTAGGAACACTTTTTTCTTGTATAATTTTTTGTATTAATTTAATAATTTAAAAAAAAATTAAAACTAACTTATAAGTCATCTTTTTAAAAAATTGACAAATAAAATTTTAAAAATAATATTTTCTGATTCATATATATTATATAAGTTTTTATTAATTTTAACACTAAAATAACAATAGGTCAAAAAAATAAACACACACATATATATATACCAAAAGCCAAATAAGAAAAGGTTAAATAAATCTACAGCAAAATCAAAAACCAAAATTTTAAAAACCAAAATCTAAAAATCAAAAACTAAAATCTAAAAACCAAAAACCAAAATTTATGTAAACAATCAGGGCCTTAAAAATAAAAATCTAAAATCTAAAAACCAAAATCTAAAAGCCAAAACCCAGAAATTAAAAATCAAAAACTAAGCAAACAATATCGATAAAATATTCAAAACCGCATCCTACTTATCTGCATTTAAAGTGACAAGAGATATGAGGACCTACTCATCCTCTGGTATACTACTCAAATCTGAGATCATTTTTAAAGTCTCTTCATAAAATTTTCTTATGTTGCACTTGTTGCACTAGCAGTTTTTTTATGAAAAAAAATAAAATTCATTAAAAATTAGGTTTAAAACGAATTTGGTTGGTGTACATAACCAAATTTATTTTTTATCATAAACAAATTTAATTTTTTTATTAATATAAAGAAATTTTCCACAATAATAGCACTATTAACATAAAAATTTAAGCCTAGAATATAAACTCAAACGCCAAAATCTAAAACCGTGAATTTCAAAATCTTAACCATACCTCAAAAGATTTGTAAACCTAAATTGATTAGATCACAGTTCACCTAAAACTAAACATTAAAATCTAATATCTAAATCTCAAAATCTAAACTTTACACCCTAAATTTCAAACTCTAAAGCCCAAAATTTTAGCTTTAAATATTTGTGAATCCAAACTGATTAATATACATGAGTTAACCCAAAACTACATCTGACCATAGCCTTGTGGGCAAGCGCACGTTAAGTTCGAAACTACAAGGTCTTGGGTTCGAGTATTGGTCATCACCACCCAATCTTCTACTTCCTTTATTTTCTGATTCAACAAAAGAAGCACTCTCAAATGCCTTTGTTTAATTTAAATGTTCCAGCTTAGATAACTGAACTGTTTTAGATTGTTTTTATGCTTTGTTGTAAAAAAATAAAATTAAATTAACTTTTGAAAACATTTTCAAGTTCTTACAAATCTTTGTATGTTGATATAAACATTTAAATGTTAACCCTGTAAAATAATTACGGTTCAAAGAAAAGTGGCAATGAGATAGATAGTAAATCCGTAGCTGTAGCATCCGTGAAGATGAAAAAAAACTTGATTCACTAAGTAATTAGTGAGAGAAACATATAGGCGAGACATAGTTAGTATTGAAGGAGTATCAATGGATGAAAGAGATGTAGAATATATTAGTCGGGATAAGGAAGATGAATAATGTTATTTAGAGAACGTATGTGATGGTTTTTTTGCAAACGATTGTATCAGAAAAAGTGAATTAGCGGATATGTCTTTTAGATATTGATCGGATTAGCCTGTTCAAAAAATAAATTATGAGTCAAAAGATCAAATCTTGTGAAAATGTCATTAACGATAACCTGGAAAAGCAAAAAATTAAAACACTTCTTATAGTTCCCCTTATTAAAATAAGAAAGGAATCATCATCCAAAAGAAACACTAGGGTCGTCCAATCTGAATAACAAAACGTTGTTATTTGTTCTCTACATGAAGCCATCTCCCCACAAAGCAAAGCATTTCTCAACCTTTTTTATATTTTCTTAAGGGGAAAACCCTGAAATTATATTTTTGGTCAGAGAAACACTTAGGCAAAGTAAAGGAATAACGTAACATTAAACAAATCAACTAATGAAAAATCATTTGTTCATTAGTATATAAAGAAATCGCTTGGATCCCTCTGATCAACATAACCCAAAGATCCTTATTCCAAAGTCCAAATTCAAACCAAGAACTTAAGAGATGGAGAGAAAATCTGATCATTCTTCTGCCAATCGCATCTACAATGAATTTGATCCAATCTTTAATTGGAAAAGTGAACCGGGATTCGAAACTCTCACTATTTCCCTTCCAGGTATTATTTCGCAACAATCTCTTGTATTATTTTCATCATGATATTTGGATTGACAGGGATCTTAATTTGTGTAACCGGTTCTTGAAATAACAGGGTTTAAGAAAGAGCAACTAAAAGTGCAAGTAACATCAACGAGGAAGGTGAGAGTGATGGGAGAACGTCCTGCAGGAGCCAACAAATGGATACGTTTCCGCAAGGAGATTCCTATTCAAGATAACGTTGACGTTGAATCCATTGTTGCCAAATTTGAAGGCACAAATCTTGTTGTGAAGCTCCCTAGACTAGAACCAATGGGGAAACAAACGTCTCCCATTGGTACAACCGCAAAACCTACCCCGGTTCCTAAGGAAACCGAGAAGGTTGAACCACCAAAGACAACAAGGGAGAAAGAAGGGAAACTAGAGAAACAGGCAGACAAGTCTCAATTTCCGAAACAATCAAGAGAAGAAGACACAAAATGGGCTGAAAAGGAAGAAGCAGAGAAGAAAAACGTTTGTTATGGAGTTAAACAAGATTATAGAAGTAAAGTGAATGCATACAAGGAGAATCTTGGAGGATGTGTGGAAATGATGAAGAATAACCAGAAAGCAATCACAGTTGGTATGGTTGCTCCCGCGGCTGCTGTTCTTTTGCTGTCGATTGGATTATATGCTGGTCAAATGTTTACTTCTTAATAACCTCTTTGAATGTTATCCAAATAAAGCTAAAATGTATTAACTTTGCATATCGATAAGGAAACATATATAATTCATATTTTATAAACAACCATCAAAGGTACAAACGTTCTTCCGAACCATACATTAATTCTAGCTTCCTATACGAAGACGACATTTAAGACGGCGTTTTCAAGTCTTCTCATCTCTTGGGTCAAGAAATCAACCTTGCTCCTTGTGTTCACAAAGATGATGCATCGTGTGAAATTATAAACCTCGTACGTACTAGCGAGTCATGAAATTTATTATCATCTCAATTCTCAAGTGCTTGAGGTGGCACCGTAGCAGAGAATGTAGCTAGGTAGAATCTGGAAGATGTCAAACCTGATTCGGAACAAAAAAAACCACCGATAATGAGGATAATAGATTTTAAGATGATTGTGGAGCTTGTAACCTAATGGTTTGTAGCTAGTAACGTTTAAATCTGCAAAAAAAAAGTTATATGTTAATTATTATGTAAGCAAAATAACATGTTTCTGTAACCACGAGAGACCATTTCATCAGCTTTGTCGACCGTAAACATTTTGATGTAATCAGACCATAACTGAAGCAATTGAGAAACGATTGTGAAGTGTATTTGTGAATAGTGATAGTGAGAACCTCGTGACTGAAGGGCAAAGAGAAAACAAAACGTGATTGCCTAATTTTTAAAAAGCTTTATGGATTTTTAAAGTATTTATTTGGATATTGTTAATTCTTAGCTTACTTGATTGGCCATCTCAGTAAAAAAATATTATTTATAGATTAGATATAAACTCGTCCGATAGACTTATGAAAATAAAAAATTAATATTAAAATACATTTTCAATTATTCATAATTTTTTATAATATGTAATCATGATATTAAAAGAACCCACTAAATAGTAAATATTATGAAAACTAAAACTGCTAAATGAATAAAAAAAGTTTCAGTTTTATTTTTAATATTATGCCATATGAAACTAAATATAGTTTATGAAAAAGAAACTTCATTAACCATTTTAAAAAACTAGGATGTCTATATTTTACAACTAAAAAGTTATATTAAACAAAAAATATTTAACACGTAGTCATGTACATTAAAATATTGTAATTAAATAACTAACATTAATATAACAGTATCCATCATATATGAGAATTTTATACAAAATTTCATATTAAACTTTGAAAATATTTTTTTATAACCCGTAATTAAGAAATCTGAAAAACTTATAAAATATAGATAAACAAATTGGATTTAGAATACCTAATGATTCAAAAAAAAAATATTTTTCAAAATATAGTTTAAAAAAATATTATTTTATATTAGGATAATTTATTAATAAAAACATTTCTTAATAAACCCTATGCAAAAATAATTTGATGGATTCATTTTTGTTTTTAGAAATTTATTTTTAATTTTTTTATAACTATTTGAATTAGAAATGAAAATACAATTTTGTAAAATATTATATTATACTGAGACGGTAATTTAGGACGTTAACATATTAGTTTGAGACGTTAAATTATGACATTAATTATTTTAATGTATTATAATTTAAACTAATATGTTGTTACTATAACTTAGGACATTACCATTAATATATGTTAACATAATATTAAAAGAATGAAAAAATAAACCTAATATTTTGTTTGTTTGTGTTATTGTGTTTAATGAGAAATTATGAGAGAATATATTTTTCTATATAAATAAGAGTGTTTTTATTTTTCTGGGGTTCAGGATTTGTTAGTCCTTTTTAATTATAACTGATGTTTATAAGTTTCATTTTTTGCTATTATTAAAGAAAAATGCTTTTAAAATTTGTAATATTTGAGATATTATAAGTTTTATAATCAAAATAATTCCTTTTATATTAATTATAACAGAAACATTTATCAGAAAATAGATTAGCAAATAGATAAATTTATCAAATAGATATATCTTTATATATGTTAATATCTTGAATTATGTATTACCATTTGGCACGATCATATTTATTACTTTGAAAGATTAAATTTTATATAATAAGATATTATGTAATATATAAGATTTGTGTTTTTAATTATCAAAAGATTTTGAACTAAATCATGTATATCTTCAAGATCCAAAACCATAACATATAATATTAATCCCATCTCAAACCTCACTCACCCAAAGACAAGCATTGCTTAAAGATTTTTACTAATGTAGTTAACAAGAGTTAGTAGATATATGATTTTTGTATCGAGATGGGTCTACAAATATTTGGAACCAAGATCAATATCTCATTCGACTCGCTCTAGTAAACTCCATTTCTCTCTCTCGTCTGCGATCAAAATTTTATTTCTTGTTTTGCCTCACCGGCGTCCGGTTCCGACCGGT
>KE155488.1:26473-37273 GCA_000411075.1 Sisymbrium irio
CTCCTGTAGGGTCTTAAAAATAAAGGAGCCTCTTGTATTTGTGTATCTTGGGGTAATTGAATGGGGAATAAACTCTTTATTTTGAGAGTTTTAGAATCAGTGGAGGCTGGTGAGAGACTAAGAATATTCAGGTTAGAGGTAATTATGGACAATGAGATTAACATCTCAGTTTTTTCAAGTGTCTTATTTCACACACGGAATCGTCTTGTGTTTTTTCCCTCTCGTTTGTCTTAATGTTCTTGGAATCTTGTCGGATGCCTTTTAGATGTTTGGCTCGTACAGTTTCAGGTTACAACACAACTCTAAAGAGCCTGCTTTTGTAAGACGTGTGCAATAAATTGTCTCATTTAACTGGTCTGCTCTTAATATCTTGTGTTTGTTAGTACAAAGTAATTTACCTATCTCATTTGTTTGCGCCTCACTACACAACGGCTTCCTGTTGAGGCCAGTCCTTGCAAGTATACGAAAGTGTGAAGGCCCAAACTGAGACAGCCTTAACGATTAGGGCCCAAAGCCCACAATAACAGTCCTTTGACAAAATCAAGTTACAAGAAACAAATTATTTTGACTTTTAAATGTACAGCCCTACACACAAAAAAAAAGTTGTAATAATCTTATTTACTAAAAATTCATTTTTGAGTTTGTAAAAAAAAAGATACAGATGTAAGAATATATTTTCTTATTTATTATTATTATTTTATTATTTATAGTTATATAGAAAATACAACTACTCAAGATATTTCTACAAACTAAATTATACAGTAAATAATTTACAGCTATAACTCAACCAATGATCTACATATATTCAGTGAATACAAAAATAATATAAAAATTCATCATTTTTAACTCAACCAATCATCCACATATATGCAAAGAATATTAAAATTCATCATTTTCATACTTTATAAATAAAGATTTGTTTTATTTTATTTAAATACAAAAAATATAATTTAAATATTGAATTTTATTAAATAAATGAGGAAAAATTGAACGAGTGTTAAATTAATAAGTGTAAAGAAAAAAAATGATTATAAGGAGTGGTAAAAATAAAAAATAGGATGTTAAAACTAAAAACCATTATGGGTGGTCTAATAGGTGATGTCATGACAGATATGTTTACAATTAAATTTATACAATTTTATTGGAATTTTACAAAATAATATAAAACTAGGTAATTTTCTGCACCATACACAGTGATAGTAATTTAAAAGTAAAAATATTTAATGTATTTTTGATATTATTTTTTAAATTTAACTTCATCTTTTTTCGTTAAAAATCAAATAATAAAAATAAATAGTTGTCATTTGTCTTTTTTTCCTATTTGATTTTTGAAATTCTAATTGAGTTTTATTTAAAATTTGATAAATGTAAGTAAAATTAATTTTATATTTTCTGAAGAAACACTTTTCATATTATATTTATATTTAATGACTATATTTATTTATTTTAATTTGTATTGATAAATTTTGGTTTTTTTTGTTTGTTTAAGTTAAGAGACTTTAAACTGATAAAAATATCCAACTTCTTCATTAAACGAATAAATCGAATGTAGTTACTTAACTCGTGATTAAACATGATTGAGCTCAATGATTTATAAATTTGATTTTTCCGTTACATCAATTAATAGAATATAGTTATAATTTTGGGGACAGAAAATAATTTCAAACATTATCTATAAAATTTGATTGTGAATACACACTTCCAAATTATTTTGACAAAGAAGTATAAATATTTATAAAAATTTGCTATTATTTCTATCTTCAATTAATGTCAAAAAATTTCAATTGGTAATTTTCTTATTTTAAATAAGTGATATATATATATATATAATTTATCTTAATGTTAATACATATGATTAATTATCACATTTTTTAGATCTTGCGAAAAATATAAATCTTAGTAAATAAAATTATTCATGTCATAATAACATGATGCCATGTCACAATTTTTCAAAAGCCATGTAATATTTTTCTGTAACAACCAATATGGTAACACATTAGAAAAATTTGAGACAATTACTTCTTAACAAATACTTTGTAGGGGATGGTAGTCCCTATAAAATACCATATGATTAATACAATTTTCATATATGGTTCTTCTATATGTTAATAAGGTTTTTAAAACTTTGAGAACTCTCTAACTTTTTATATGTTTATTATAAATTTTATAATCCCTTTTATAAGATTTATAAGATTTTATCAATATATTTTATAGATTTTTTCAGGGTTTTATACGAAAACTTTATGAGGCTTTATAAATATTTTGTACAGATTATAAATCTAAGTAATAAAAACGGTGAGTAAACCACATTTGGCAAGGGCAAAGCTTCAAACATATGAAACATACAAAACCTGTTGAAAATTTGATGGTACTAGATAGTTTGCACTGTATGAATGTTTTTTCCATCTTTGAAATCTACAAAACCCATCAGAGAAAACGAATAGTTATTCTCTGAAACCGGCAAAAAAAAAAAAATCTACAATCACGTATACGACCATAAATAAGTCAACCTTCATTTCAGAATAAATTTACCATCACATAACACATAAATCTTCTATCACTGTCAAATATATACAATTATTGTTATGTCTATCAGCATATCAGAATAAATCTATCATCATTTTGAATTTAAACTTCTAACAAATAAATCAAGATCAATAAACCCATCAGAGAAAATGAAGAGTTACTCCTAAAAAAAACCCTATAAAAAAACTATTTCAAAAACCAAATATACTTACCGTCATTATCGTCGTTAACAAATATACCAAACCACCACCATCACCTGAACCTGCAAAACATGCATCAGAAATGAACTGTTACTTCCACATTACTTGAAATCAAGGTTCAAAGAAAGAAAGAAAGAGAAAGAGTGAACTCGGCGGAGGAGAAGGAAGAGAGAACTCGAGAGAAAAGAAGAACTCAGGAGGTGGAGAGGACTTATAAAAAAAAAAAAATCACAGGAGAAACAATTGCCAATGGAGAGCCGTCGAGTTAATTTTTTAAATGTTTAATAAAATATAAAAATAAATTTGGTTAGATTTTTTTATTATTAATGCACAATGGCACAATTATAATATAAACAAAAATTAAAAGACATTTCACCATCTTTTTAGTGATTTTAAAAATATGAAGATCATTATAGTAATTTTGGAAATTGTGGATATCATTCTAGTAATTTCTTTTATTATAAATCAGCTTATAAATTTTTCCAAAGTAGTATTCCATATAGGATACCCTTCAATTTGATGGAATACTCCTATATGAAATACTGTTTATTCTAAACAAGGTTACAGAGCTTTCTAAAACTAATAAGAACTTTATAGGATATGATAAATTTTGATATGAGATTCTGAATCTAATCCTTTGAAATCGAGTAAAATATCTGATTTGAATATGAGATCCTACTTAAATAGATTTAAGGATAAAATTATTAAATTATGGATAATAGAGTTTTATATGATTTAAAAATCCTAATAAATGTACAATTATACGATTATAAATGATTTATAAATCTTACAAATGATTTGTTAACTTTTATAAAAAGATTCATAAACCCTCATAAATGATTTTAATTATAATTCAATATTTTATAGATTATTTATAAATTATTATAAATGGTTTATAAACCCTCATGAATGATTTATAAATCATTATCAATGGCTAATATATCCTTATGAATGATTTATAAACTTAGATCAATTAGCTAATAAACCCTTATAATAAATGATTTATAAGCGCTTATAAATAGTTTATAATTTTTACATAAATTATAAGGTTATTAGATTATGTTTGTTTTATAGACTTTTCTAAATGTATATATACACATGTTTATAATTTATCTTCCCAAGCCTTATAAAGTAGTATATGATACAATATCCTGGCGAATATTACAGAGGATGAACAAGAGGAAAAAGAGGAAGGAGAACTTCTGGAGGTCAGTAAACAAGATCCACAGAAGGATGACGATTCTTCATCATCAGAGGAGGACATTGTTCAAACTCAACCAGCTCTTAAATAGAAATCTAGTCTGAAGAAGAAGAAACAAAATACAAAGAAGAAGACAGCAGAACGATCTGAACAGAGAATTGTACACCAAAACAAACAAAACAAGAAAACCTCCTCACCGAGGGTCTAATGATCAATGACATCCTTCTTTGCATTGAATTATGGGCTTCAATAAAATTCGCAAGCACAATGTTCTCAGGCTTTTGTTACATGCAGCTAATCTATCTTTTGGAGACAAGAGTGCATGAAATGAATAGTTCAACTATTATAGATTCAGTATTTTCGAGATGGGAGTGTTACGAATTATGATCAGTATCGTTTAAGGAGAGTACGGGTTGTTTGGTCCTCGGCAATCAATCTCAGTGTTATCTACAGAAGCCCTCAAATGATCAGAATTGGTATTCAAACTATTTCGGGTGAAACTTTCCTCTATGCATGTATCTATGCTTCTAACTTCTGCAGTGATCGATTGACACTTTGGAATGAAATTAAGCTTAACAAGCAATTGTTTGAGATTAATGACATCATGTGGATTCTTACTGGTGAATTCAATGAGATTTTAACATCAAACGAACATTCTCAAGCCCTGCAGCGTATGGGGGATCAAGGAGGCATGAGATAATTCCAACATTTGGTAGCAGATTCTCTTGGTGGAACGACACAGGCGCGGATCCAATTGATAAGAATTTAGCTAGAGCTCTAGTGAATAGGGAATGGAGAAGCAACTTTGATCAGTCATATGTGAGTTATGGAAAAAATGGTATATCATACCATACCCGAAGTTTTATAAGAATTGAAGATCAGATTGAGAAGAGGAGATATTTTCAATTCTGTAATTATCTGGTAGACCATCCTCACTTTCAAAAGGTCGTAGCTGAGTATTGGGAGGATAATGATGTTCTTTTCCATTCACGATCGGCCTAGCAATGCTTTCACAAAAAGCTAAAAAGTCTCAAGCCATATCCTTAAATCAGGAGATATATGAAAATATAATCCAAAGAACCAAGGTTGCTTATGCTGTTTTATGTGAATGACAGAGACAATCATTTCTGGATCAAAGCACTGATACATTTGAAGCAGAGAATGATGCAATGAATGAATGGAAACAGTATGCAGATTTGGAGTGGAAATTCTTTCAACAGAAAACGAGAATTTCACGGTTAAAACACGGAGATCAAAACACAATTGTATTCCATTGTGGGGTTCAGACGCGCATATGTAGAAACACAATTCAATGTATGAATACTGAAGAGTGAAAACAGCTAACTTATTCTGGGTATATCAAAACACAAGCAGTAAACTACTACCGAGAATTCTTTAATAGACATCACCGGATTATGGATGAGGTATTTCTCTCTGACCTCAGCAATTTCCTGGAATACAAAGTTTTGAGACTTCTTGTGGAAAGCTAACAGACTTATTGGTAACCCATAAAAAATCAAGCAGGCTCTAATCTCAATGTCATATGGTTGACTCTAGGACATGATGGCTTTACTAAGGAGTTTTTGCTAAAACTTGGGAAGTAATTGGCTCGGATTTCATTACTTCAATTCAGTCTTTCTTTCTATATAACTTCATGCCAATAAGAGTTAATGTCACAAGTCTTGTGCTGGTTTCAAAACAAACGGGTGCATGAGAAATGAAAATTTTTAGACCAATAGCCTGCTGCAATACTATATTTAAAGTCAAATACAAGATCTGGTAGCAAGACTAAAGGAATCTTACCTGAGGTAACTTCTTGGAATTGGAGTGCTTTTGTCAAAGGTAGACTTCTACTTGAAAATGTTCTTCTTACCACATGACTTGTGAAGAACTACGAAAAGGATACCATTTCTCCTTGATGTGCCCTTAAAATTGGATATTGCAAAGGCTTTTGATTCAGTTAAGTGGAATTTTCTATTAGCCATGCTGCAAGCTATGGGATTACCTTCATTCTTCATCAGTTGGATACACTGATTTATCTCCTCAGCCTCCTTTTCCATCAGTGTTAACAATGAATTAGAAGGTTTTTTCACCAGCTCTCGAGGACTAAGACAAGGGTGTTCCCTATCTCCAATTCTCTTTGTTCTGGTTATCAATGCTCTGTCACATCATCTAAATAGGGTTACTTCGGAAAGAAAATTTGACTACCACCCTAAGTCCAAGGAACTGAATCTGACCCATCTAAGTTTTGCAGATGACATGATTGTTTTTACTGATGGGAAAGGGACTCAATCAAGGGCTTGGTGAAAGTATTTACCGAATTTGAAGATGAGCCAGGGCTTGCTATTAATTTATATAAATAAGCTCTTTATGTAGCATGCAAGATTACAAATGACCTCCAAGTTCTGGCCAACTCGCTTGATATCCTTATCGACCCTTTACCTATCAGATATCTAGGTCACCCACTCACCTCCTCGTGTTTGACCAGGCTGGATTATGAAGCTTTGATTCATAGGATCAGAACAAAACTAAATTCTTGGTCACATAAAGCTCTTTCCTACACAGGGAGGATATAACGAATCAGCTCGGTTATATCAAGTATAGTTAATTTATGGCGCTCTACTTTCTGACGACCAAGTCGCTGCCTTGATGTCATTGAGAGTATATGTTCTGATTTTTCTGTGGTCGAGTTCCCCTTAACTCACTTCCAAGGCGAATTTTGCATAGACAGACGTATGTCTCCCTAAGAAAGAGGATGGTCTTGGATTAAGAAGATTGAAAGATTCAGAAAAGGTATTTCTGCTGAAGCTTATTTGGAGATTGTTTTACAAATCAGGCTTTTTATGGGTGGCATGGATAAAGCATTATCTGATAAAACAACAGTCGGGCAGAGAGAAAAAAAACCAGGCTCATGAATGTGGCGGTGTAGAACTTTGAGAGTTCAAAGTTGTTAAGGATCGGAAAAATACAGATTTTACTATGTTTTGTTACTCTCTCTGTTTCTTATTCGATACTCAACTTAATTCTTATAAACAAAAACATTAGATACATAAACTATATTTAAAGATGATAATGTAGATTATAGAGATACTTTTTTCTTTCTTGCCAGCGATGAGAGATCGTCCAAATAAAAGAAAGACGAGACTTAAAAAGAAAGTCTGAAAAATATTATAATAATAATATAATTATCTTTGCCTTTTCTTTATTTTAGTAAAGAGGTATATTTTTAAAAATCGATGTATGTTGTAGTTTTGAAATTTACTTTTGATTTTAATTAAAATCTAAATTCTCTTATCAGTTTCATCAACTTTTTTGAAATAATTTATCTTCATTTTCTTACATTATTATTCTTTTCAACCAAAAAAATAATTAAGTCACATTATCTTTCCCGATAGAAATTCAGATTAGCTATAATCAACTTGTCTAATTTTTATTTTTATCTTAAAGTCTTATTATGTCTTTTTTTCTAACAGCTTTTAGTAATTTCTTCTCACTTACTTCAAAAGACAAAACATTTTGAGTTGCAAGTAAACAAGTAGCTTCTGAACTGCAGCAGCATCTGTCTTCATTGCAAGTGGTGGCTATTAGAGAAATTTTAGGATTTTGGTCCTCATGAAAATTTACATTGCTCATATAGGTTTAATAATCTCCAATGTTATTTACTTTTTTTTAAAATATCTATAAATATTTTTAGTTATACCCTGATATATCAAATATGATGTTTTAGATCATTCTTTTCATACTAATATAAATTGTTTTTATGTTGCTTTTCTCTAGAACTGGTAATTTTCTTTTATTTTTGTCAAAAAGGTGTGTGTGATATAGCTATAATCTTAACTGTATATGTCTAGACAAATATAAATATTTTCTTTTGTCTGTATGGACATTTTATCTTGTAAATGCCCAATGCTTCCACGTAGGTATCTCCATACCACGATTTATCCATAATATAAACAAATATATTTTTATATTTATCATTTTTAGTTTAGTTTAGATTTTATATGCTAGAAATTTTTAATTAAATACCTGTTATGGATAATTAGTATGGATTTCAATTGAATTATTAATTTTGTGGTTTATATATGTACCACTTCTATGTTTTGAGAGATTTTGTTTTGCTTTGTGCTTTAAAACTTAGATGAATTTTATTACCAAAAGAATGCTATTGATAAAGTTTTCTTTCTTGTTATTGATTCTAAGAATAACCAAGATAGAGCTCACATGCCTATGAGAAACTATACCAAAAAAGAAGACTTAAATTTCTTTTGTTAAAATCAATATCTCTCTTTCTCTACACATATATATATATACTCTACACACACACACATATATATATATCAAACTCTATTCTCTCTTGTATTGTTGATCGTATAATCCTTAAGCGGAGAACACGTTTTCAGTATATAACCACTATAGGTTACCTTCTGATTTTCCTATTCCAAACAGGTTTGGTTTTTCTTTTAGCAATATATTGTTCGCTAACCAAATGGTGGTAGTCTAATGGTATCTGAGGAAAAATCCAATATAATATATGGGTTTGATTCCATCTAGCCACTGGGAATCCCCGTTTACCCTGGGGGATATTAAAACTATCGGTTATGACTGAGATTCCAAAGATATAGTCAGAGTGAATTCAAACACCTTGAGTTAAGAAAAAAAAAAAATCAATTTCTCTATTCGCTTTCTATTATGTTAATGACTCTACTGTCTTAACATGCAATAGAAATATGTCGATCATATGATTATTAATACATATGTCAACACAAGTGGATGAAAAGATAGAAGATAAACCATCGACAAAACCAAAATATACATTCATTGCAGGGAAAACTGCAATTTTCAACCATCATTATTTTTCTCTACTTTTACTTATGAGTATATTTATATTTATTATCCGAATTTTAAACTTAAATCGACATTGTGGTACCAAAGTTCACTTTAATGTATTTTTGTAACGTTAATGTGAAGAACTGAGAATTTGATTGAACCAGTATGGTATGGTACAAACATTAAGGACGTCTCGGAATGCAAGTAACCGTGGAACTCAATCTACCAAATGGGCTTAGGCGAATTAGGCTACTAAGTAATAAAAGCATTTTGGACATACATGTGATCTGAGAAGTCTCCTTTATGTTTGACATTCTCTACATGACCATTGGTGCACAGACTTGTTTAAGGCTTAGTAGCCGTTGTGTGATATCGCTTTCCATCCTCAGAGCTGAGTTCAGTTTGTCTCTCACCACAAACTTCCCTTTCACGTTTTATGTACAGCCAATTCTATCTACTCAAGCTTGTCTATAAATATGTATTAGTCATTCATTTGTAAAAACACACTTTAAGAAATAAAAATTCATTTATCTCATTTCTTCTTCCTAGCCTTTAAAGGCTCATAAACTCTCATATAAATTCTATAAACTCTGCATTTTATCTTTTAAATATTTTCATGGTATCAGAGCAAAAAAGATTCTTGTCTCTTGAGGATTAAAATTCTGTTTTTTATATAATCAAGTCTTTCAAGTCATTTTGGCCAAAAATTTCAAATTTTAAATTCTTGCAAGTCTAAAATCTTTTCATCACTCTAAACATATCCTCTCTTCAGAATCACTCTGATAATCTTTCATCAGAAACTCTCTAAACACATTTCTCAAACAGGTATATCACAAGTCATCCTTTCATTCACCATTCAAAGCTGGTGCTCACTCTCCTCTGTCATGAAACTCTCAGCTTCCGCTTTACGAATCTCACATGGAGAACTCCAAGCCAGTGTCACTTCCAGTGGTGTTGAAAGGAGCAGACAATTACCTTCTCTGGGCTAGAACAACCAAGGCGGTTCTCTGTGGAAAGAAGGTCTTTCACCATGTGGAACCAGAAGCCACCAAGGCCGGAGAGAAGAAAGGAGCTGCTGATGAGGAATGCTTCTCAGTTGACCAAGCGGTCCCAGCAGCCCTCCAAATTTCCTTGAGCCTCTCAGTCCTTGAAGCTTACTCTTACTGTGAGAATGCCAAAGACCTGTGGGACACTCTGAAGAATGTTTTTGGAAATGTATCCAACCTCACAAGGGTGTTTGAAGTGAAGAGAGCTATTAATACTCATCTTCAGAATGGAGCTGCTTTCAATGATTTCTTTGGGACATTTAGATCCCTTTGGGCTGAACATGACATGCTTAAACCAGCTATCAATGATGTAGAGGTGCTAAATGAGAGAAGAGAGCAAGATAAGGTTTTCTCCCTACTTATGGTTCTAGATCCAGCATACAATGACTTAATGACTCAGAGGAACCAAGCTCCCAAGCCTGGAAGAAGTGTGCTCTCAGATTTAAAAGGAGCAAAGAACCTTAGGCCTCTTTGGAACTAAAGAAGGGGACTTGGTTAGGGCCAATAAAGCTGTAGAAGCTGCTGGAAACAAAAACTATTACAAGCCTGGAGAGATTAACAACACTGATGTGGTGTGCACCTACTGCAGAAGTCAGGTCACACTAAGGACAAGTGTTACAACCTCAATTCACACCTCATCCCACCTCAGTTCAGGCGTTTTCCTCCTCCAGCTGGCAAGACCTCTGGTCATAGGAGAGAAAAAAACTCACATGAAGCTAGAGACTCCAGAGCTCACCTTCCCTCCAGTTCATGAGAACCAAATTCAACCGGCAGCCCCTCAGTGTCTGATCATGGCGGATCTACTTCCACTGCCACTACTGATTTTGTGACAAAATCCAATCTCAATGCTCTCATCAAAGCACTCAAAGACTCTCGTATTGTTTCTAAACCTATGAGTTTCATGTCTCTTGTGAAATGGCTAAAAATGATCAAATTATGAGTAAGCCTTTAAATGTGGACTCTGGAGCTAGTCATCATATGATTAGTGATATCAAACTCA
>KE155490.1:3633-17527 GCA_000411075.1 Sisymbrium irio
GAAGGATTTGTTTTCTGAGATGGCTCTCCCATCTTCGTTCCAGACACAGAAGCAGTGACTAAGTCCTCCAGTTTGTCAATTTTATTCTCAAGTTTGTCAAGCCGCGAGTCAAACTTTTTCTCAAACTTCTCCTCCAAAGAAGTGAACCCAGCCGTGAACAGACTTTGGATAAAACTTTTCAAGCCTTCGTTAACCACCCCCAGATTTGCTGCTGATCTTTGACACAACAGCTTATGCTTCTGTGACTGAGGACCATGATCAGTATGTCTTTTAAGACTCATACTCAAACCAGGTGCTGATCTATCTGCTGTTGTAGGAGTCATACACTCGTCAACATCATCAGCAATCTCATCCTCTACATTTACATCTTCTTCGGCAAAAAGATATCCATAAGTTGTATCAGATTTTTGAACTTGCCATATATAATTACTCTACGAATTACCCACTCTGATGAGCGAGTGCAACTAATCCACCCTTTCATCTTTATTTTCAAGATTCCTTTGAAATTGTACTAATTTGATAACATCAACATTCCCAGTGGCAGAGATGTATGGATAAAGAACACCATACCAGAGAAATATAAAACCAAAATGTCAAAATTTTCACTAAAACAAATCAAAGTTTAAACAATAACTAAATGTTTTCCTAATAAATTACTAACCTGTGACCCAAATGTGTTCTCAAGCTGAATAATCTCACTGTAGGACACCTTTGCAGCTCCTTTCCAGTTAGAACATATATTACTCAACACCCTTTCTTCACGCGGCTTTTGCCTCAACATGACCCCTAAGTCTGGAATAACTTCCATGATCCATATTTGAAGTGCATAGGAGAATCCTTCCAATACATAGTTATGGGGCTTATCCAGTTTCACCTAACCTTTTTAATCGACTCCACTAGATAGTCAAAAGTGTGCAAACCCCAGAGATACAACCGTAGCTTATCTAAATCCATAAGAAGTTTGATGTATCTCTCGGGGATCCAGGCCTTCTCATCTTTAGCCATTAGCAAACCAAAAATAACACATAGATACACTAATCACTTCCTGTCCACATGTGTCCAGTTCCTAGACTCCTATATGTGCTTCTCTCTAATGGTCTTAATGCTAATCTTACCCCGTGTCTTTAGCAAATGACTCCAGAAACCCCCATCATCTACCCACTTCTTAACTTCACAGTTTCGAGTTTTTGTGCAGTTGAATCCAGTAACAGCATGGAATTCTTGCAAGGAGAAACGTAGAGGTCTTCTAGCAAAGACAAACCATAGCTCATATCGCTTCGAGGCAACTAACTGCCTACACAAGAAACTGTGTATCAATTTTTCTGAAAACTTGAGACCATTTTCTCGAATTGCCATTACGTGAGCAAAAACCGGATCCCTCACTTCATTGTACTCATCTTCCATCTCTATCTTCAATAAATCCAGAAGCGTCATTTTGCAGCAGTTGTTGATCTTCTTCACTTGTCGTTCAGTTCCTTCCCCATATATTCTTTTCAGCAGCTCTAATTCCATGATTAAAATAGACCAAATCAAAACACTTGTTCAATATTAAGACTTCTTCAAATTCATTCAAATCATCTCATTTCGCAACAACTAAAATCAGAATATGAGATCAGGAATGGTACCTTGCAAACTGGAGATAAACTGATGCTATTGTTGCTAGTGATTCCGCAAGTAAGAACCTTGTCAACAAAAAATGAGACAATAGCTTCAAGTTCAATCATATACTTGTTACAAGTTCATAAATCTCGTGTTTATATACTGAATGAAATAACACATACAACCTATTATAATGTCAATGAGTGAGATTAAGATCTCAATTACAAATGAATAATCTGTTAGATGGAGATGGCGGATGAGGAAATAAACTAGGAGATATGACGTGGGAAGATGAGGAAAGGGAATGAGGAAGAAAGGGAGCGCAGGTAGCGGAGTTCGATTGGCCAACAAAAGGAAGAAGAAAACCCTGGTTTTCACACAGAAAATAGAAAAAAAGTCGCAAATTCAGGCAGAGGACGAAGACGGAGGTGGAAGACGGAGACGGAGGCCGAGGACGGATAAGAAGGCGGAGGAGAAGAGGACGACGACGATACGGAAGTAATGAAGCTTTGTGTTAATGTGTTTTACTAAAAAAATGTGCATACATATTTAATTCATATTTTCATATATTTAATCAAACAGAAAAAAACAAATATAATTAGTAAGGTTAAAATTGGATTAACCTTAAATTTAGTATTAATAGGACATAATTGAGTTGATATTATACTAAAAGGACAAAACCAATTTCAAGATGACCCAATTAACCATTTTTTTTCAAAAATATTACGTCTTAACTTTAATCATGATCTTGTTGAAAAATGCTTTTACTAGGTGTTATGGTATTATCTGCCATTTAGTCATGGACCCACATTAGCGTAGAAACCTTGATCCTGAATTTCTAGGCCATTATAAACACACATAAAATATGATGCACAGTATAAAATTACAAGTTGGTTGGCAATTCAACTATAGATTATTTAAGAAGCTTTTAACTTGCATTAACAGAAAAGTTAGTACGTCTTTCTCATCACTAAATTAACTAATAATATTTTAATAAAATAATTTGAGAAATTTGTATATATCATCTCGGCTGATGTGGTTAGTTTCGATAGGAATGTACTTAAGTGATTTGCCGCATACTGAATTTGTTGACACGATTCAACGGATACTATGAACTCCAGTCTCCATGCAGATTAGAGGCAATGAGCCATGATATTCAGTGGATTACCATACTGGATGTCCCGTGTTTGGAAATTTTCCAACTAAATGTTAAGGGATAACCATAATACATGTTACTGGACTACCAGGTAAACTGTATAGAAAGCCTAAACCTATAGTTTCACATGGATATGAATTATTTTCAAAGGAGACTTGAATCTTGGAAAGAGTATTTTATCGCATTCTCAAATTTTATCACTTGACCACAACTATCATGTGTGACAGCATTAGATTGGATAGTATTGGTTCTCCACATGATAGATATTCATTAGATATATATATAAATGGACATAACCACGAGACGGGTCCATGTATACTCTATTTCTTATCGAAATTATTTAAATACCCACCCATGGGAAATGTACGAGAAAAATGATTGGTTTCCATCACATGGTTTAGCTTAAATTCAAAAGATACTAATTTTTAGTTTTCTAGATCTCATTTAGTATATTCTGTTAAATTATTAAAAATTATTGTAATATTAAATAAAATTTGCGAGAACTCCATTTTGAACAATACATTAGATAATAGATAATCATGTTTTCATTGTGTAAAGAGTTTTTGTTTTTTTTCAATAATGCAAAACTTTGACAGTTTGGATTTGACTTGATGCTGACTGTTAATAGTCATTAGTCACGAGCTGGTCGCTTTGTTTCTAGATAACGAGTCCGACATATGGACCCACATATTTTCTCTTTTTTTTTTCATCGGAGAAATTCCGACAATTTCCATCATCTATTGAGTTTTGGCCAACTTATTTGATTAGTCAAGACTCTGCATCTGTACCAGTAATTTCACAAACCGTGTTGCTCACTTTTTAGATACGTCAGAAGAATCAAGATCTAGCATCGACTTATAAATTTATAATTCACGGTCATAACGTGTATATTATTTATATGATGGTAAATAAATCGCTCTCACATTCTTAGGATATTTTTTAAACAAACAAAAAAATGAAGAAAAGAGGATGTTGTGGCCGTAATATTGCAATAAGCTGTGTTTACTTGGCAATCGTGTTGTTGGTTTTATCATCAACCCTTAACACCTCGCAAGTCTCGCCTCCCGCAATTGGTCAGTCGAGCTCTCTCGTTTCTTAGTTTGAGCCTTTGAGGCTTCTCTAGTTTTAAGTTTTTAACTCCTCTCAGCCCTCATAAAAAAGACTAATACAGATCACTTTTCCTATTTTTAGGTTTTATTTTGAAAATTTCTGTGTTTTCAAGTTGTTATATATTTTTGTTTTTGTTGTTAGCACTATCCAACAAAGCAACTAGATTTTGTTTGAAAGCTTGACATAAACATTAAATTAATATTTCATTTGTTTTAATTAAGTGTCATTTTAATTTCAAAAAAAAAATTAAGTGTCATTTTGCATTATTTTCTATTTTAACATAATTTTCAATATATAAGAATTTCTATTCTTTATATAAAATGTCATATATTTATACATTTTCAGTTCACATATTTATACATTTTCCGTAAAAAATGTTAATATGATATTTAGTTTGAAATGGAGCTAGAGAATAAAAATATGTGAAAATTATACTGTTGAAAGTTAAAAACTGACAAAATATGTAGGAAATGGTGAAAGAAGCGGAGTACAAACTTTAAGACAACTAGGTGAAGATGGTGAGTATTCGCGTTACAACGATTTTCGTTTTGTAACTTTTTCATGTTAAATATATTTATTGTTAGGAATAATTTTGTGTGGTTATAGATTATTAATTTATCACTCAATTCACTTGGTTAAAAACATATAATCTTAGCTTAACAAATTTTTCTTAAACTCGTTCAACATTTATGGTAACGAACCAGTCGCTTGCTTATTTGGTAACGTTGAATCAATTTCTCATGTCCATTTTTGGTGGTGGTTGGTTTAGTTAGTTTTTTTTAGTTAATGAACCCTACAAATTTTATAAGATATTGGTTTTTTTTTTTTTTTTGAGAAAGAACTATTCAAAATTTTCTATAACATAAAGGTGAAAGCATGTGATAATGATTTAATGGGTTCGAAGCCTGCATTTGATCCCTTGAATTAGCCTTTTACTCGTTCGACGTTTGTAATTCGGTTAAATTCATCATTGCGGTTTGATTTCTGAGTGCAAAATATTAGATGCTGATATATTTAATATATATGGTACATAAAATGTGTTTCGAATTTGATCTTTATACAAATAATTTGTAGATCGGCCAACGTATAAACGACGGTGTGGGAGATCAAGTGTAAGGGGAAGCTGTTCGGGCAGCGGTGGTGGGGGGTAATACGAAGACATGATGCATACTTCCCTGATATAATTAGACTACAAAACATGATAAATAAAGAACTTTTTTATATAACCAATTAAGAATACATATCCCTCACGAGTTGTAAACAATTTTCAACCGTCTGTCACAACTTTTACTGCAATTTCCTTCAGCCGGCGTCGGTCATACCTATTTCCTTTTTATTTAGTTAGTAATTTAGATTAAATTAGTTTTTGGTGGTGCTTCGTATCTCATCTTCACAGCCATATTTTTTCTGGTGTTGGTGGCGTTTCACATGTACGATTGACGTTCGTTCGGAGAACCGTCAATCTTTGTGTGGCCACATCAACTCCAATTTCTTCTATGAGTGTGATGATACAGAAGATCTATTGATACAAAAACTCTTTCCTGGATTCTTCATCGGTTTATGTTGGTTAGTTTTCATTCTTCTTCTCCTTGTTGGAGCGTCTTTCCGGTGTTACTCAAAATGGTGCTACTGGCGTTATTTAATCTTCGATATATGGATCGAATTGTTTGGTGATGACTCGAAAATTACAACAAATTCTTTCGAATTTGTGTATCAAACGAAGACCGGGAAGAAAGCCACCGTGGATTTATCGCACTATAGAAGGATTAAATATGAAGACGAAACCGCATATGCAAGGTGCGGCTAGGAGAAGAAAGGATATAACGTGCAGATCATTCTTCTTGTTTCAACTGGAGCAAAATGCACATACAACAACATCAAGATCATTTCAACTAATAAAGGTAATGCCAAAGACATTTTGGAGTCTCAGCTATATGCTGTTAGCCAACAACATCAAGTATATGAAGGGGGTTTTAACAGGTGTAGTCTGTTTGCCCGTAAGGCTTTCGTTAAAAGAGCAGGGTTAACCCACCCCATCATCGATGCAATAGCTTCCTATATTTGCGTAAAATTGTTGTATTCATGTATTTTGTATCTACTTTATGCAATGATCTGTGTTTCATATTTTGTATTCAAACTATGTACCTTTAAGGTATAAATAAAGTATTTTTAGGTGAAAAAAGAACTTTTTTATATAAATAAAGAACTTTATCTTATAAGTGTCTTTTAATTAATGTTTTTCCTCTTTACTGTAGTTTCTTTCTTTCTGTATCCATTCGATGTGAGAATAAAAGTTGACAAGTCTATGGGTACCATAGGAATGAATAGGAATATTGAATTCCTATTCATTCCTAAAAAAATACACTATTCACAAGAAAAATTTATTATTCATGATTCTCTCTCATTCTTTGATTTGTAGAGAATTAAAAAGTAAACTAGATTTGGATCCGTGCGTGAGCGCACAGATTATTTTCTATTTTATTTTTGAAATATCTTATTTTATAAATATAAATATTTGATTTAATAAATTTAAATAAATTAATAGATGAAAAGTTAGTAAAACCTAATAATATTTTTGGATTTCAATTGCTTAACACTAAATTGGTTTTACCTAAAATTTTGGGTCGAATCAAACTTTTTATCAAAGTCTAATCTGTGATAAAAATATTTGACAGCTTATTACATAAAAAAAACAGTGAATATTATATAATTTAATCTAATAATTTTAAACAAGAAAAAACTAAAACATAAATCTTATCAAACACATTAATACATATTTGAGATTCGGTTGGATTATTGTAATCTGCATTAGTTTAAAATCATAATTTTTAAAACCTAATTGATCATTATGTTTACTTTATCACAAAACAATAAAAAATTATATCATATCTAACTTAATGTTATCTTTATATTAATTAATTATATAATAGATGAGATTTTTTAACGTGAAGTTATTCTTTTAAATTAATGTATATCTGTAAATTTAAAATTTTAAAATATATTATATATTTGATAGTTTTAATAGTTATGAGAGAAGATTATATTTTTAATTAATTTTTAATACTTATTAAAAATATATATTTTAGAAGTTATAATTTAAGAAGTATTGATAACTTTATTTTTAAGTATATGATAAAATTATATAATATATGATATATATATTTTTAATATTGTTAATTGAATTTATATTTTTAAATATGATAACCTCTCTATCAAAATACATTTATGTTACTTTAGGTATTTATTTACCAAATATTATTTATGTTATTTATTTTCTGTGCATATATATATTTACCAAAATTTAATTTCATTGTTTATAAAGAATAATTGATTTATTATATTATACTGATCCTTTGATTTAATATCAAATACATATGATGTTTATTACAATATTATTTTGTTTTTATTTATTTGAGAGGTGAAACTTATTATTTTAAATTATTTAGATACATTTAATTAATATATGGTAATTAATTTCTATATAATCATATGTGATCAAGTGTATTGAAACCTATTATAGTCTACATATATGTTTAGTCTTAATTATCCTTAATGAATTTAAAAATTTCAATGACATTCTATGTAAATCACACATGAAAGTAAGGTTTATTTCAAAAATGTTTCATCTTCTAATAGTATTAGATTATTACTTATCAAATTTGAGAAAGAACAAATATTCGTATTCATTCTTATTATTTTATTCTCTTTTATTATTTTCATTTTTATTCATATTATTTTACTAATGGTTATCATTCAAAATCTGTATCAAAAACATATCATTGTACCTTAAAACACGAAATTAGTCTCTTAACATTAATCCTTTTTTTTATCGGCCTCTTGTCATTAATCCTGAATTTACTTGATAAAGAAAGTTAATTTGCCTGTTAGGGAAGAAGATTGGTAATCACTTTGTATACATTAACAACAACTGCAAGATCAAACTCGAGCAATTACTAGTCACAAAAGAATTTTGATGCACTCCACTAATTTTGATACGTAATATAAGTTGGCACTTCTTTTTTTTCTTTTTTGTTGGAAATATAATTTGGCACTTCTTGGAGTGTAGAATTAGAAAAAGGAACAACTTACACTTGCACTGTTGCGCAAACACAAGCTCCCTGCATTGATTAGATGAATCTAGTTGCATCTTTTTTCCACAAATCTTATCACCAACATTATTACATGTAACACCATTTTATTGGATAATATTTTAATAATTTGTTACCCTATGACTAATTAATTCTCCAATATTGTTGACAAAAAAAGACTAATTCTCCAATATAAGACAAAGATTCGGTCTAGTTTACGTATTCTACCATCTATTCATATATATACTCCTCCGATTTGGATTTGTGAATCGATTAATTTTTTTCCTCTGAAAAAAAGTTTGAGTATGGTTTTGTTTAGCTCGATCGGTGTTTCACTTTAAGTCTTTCAGGTCCATGTAAACAATACTCTATTTCACAATGTTTAACCGTTGAAATATAATATATAGTTCAATTTAGTCATTTTTACAGAAGGACCAGACAGATCATGGCATTAAACGTTCTTTCTTACGAATCTCTCATAGTTTCCCAAATGAATATTTTTACATTCTCTTTCATATTTTTTGTCACCTTATATTCTTTTAGTGAAATACCTTCCTAGAAACTCGTATTAGAAGTTCTCATTTTTATTTTATTAAACTGGCTCTTACAAATATATTCTTGATAGTACTTTTTTTTCCAACAACAATAGTAGTTCTTTTTTTTTGTTTTTGTGTTTGAATCATTTAATTATGGATATCTTTGATTATAATTTCTCTTGTACCGGTCGTGTTTAATCAATTAATTTTGATTTCTTTAACTTTGAATTGTTCTTTCTTCTAAGTATGTGAATGTATTATCTGATTGGTTTAAATAATCTGTATGTTGTAGAGTAGATATTTCCATTCCTACTCAGTTTTTTCATATAAACATGCTCGTTAAGTGTTAATTATTTGCGTGGGAGAAACACTGATTGTGTAAAACATCACAGCAGGGTTTAGCTACGACACTAATGAACCTATTTTGAAGAATTAGTTTGGACATATTGGAATGACTAGAAATATGTGTGGTTTTATTTTAGGGTGGAAGAGTTGGCTTTGTGGATCCGAAGGTGATGATGATGATACATCCGGGTCTCGTGGTTTTATAATTTGAGAGGGAATAATTCTCTTATTCTTCTCTCCTTCTCACAAAACAAGTTCTTTCTCTCCTTCTTATAAACCCATCACACATCACACAAGTTCCAAATTTTATTCACAAATAAATCAAAAACAAGAGATTTACAATGGAGGACATAAGAGCATCTTTATCGACGTAGGTTAGGAGGTTGGTTAGAGAAAAATGTGAGGTGGGTCCTACCAAAATACAAAATACTGTTGCACTAAGAGACCCTATTAAACAACATAGTTTGCACTATTTTTGCAGGACCCACGCACACATGGTAGCTCGCGATTAGTTGATTTCTAATTTTTTTTTAAATTATAAAAAGGAGAAAAAGAAGCAACTCTTACCATCTCTGGGATGCTGATGCTTCAAATAATTGAATCTCTTAACGGAATCTCTTAGCACACATTTATTACTTAAAACTATTAAACAATAAATAAGAGACCCTAATTGGATGTGTGGAATAATGATGTTTTTAAGAGAATATGATTTACTACTTACTTTTTTTTTTTATCAAACCTTAACTTGTATAAATCATCACACTCCATACATGGAGAAATTGTTCAAATAACAAGACAACAAAGCCAAAAAAGCTAAACAAACCGCTACAACAATGCGAAAAATAAAAAGATAAGACATAAAAGCAACAATCACACTAATAGAACTAAAGTCTCGGAGGAGTCCTCTAACCAAAACGCCAATAATACTAAAATATGAAATGATGCAGTGGGAATAAGACAACACATTACATGATTTAAACCCCAAGACTGAACCAGCAGCTAGTGCTGAAGTACCAATTAGGAAATCGGCTATAAACGCATAGACGACAAAGCGCCAACAAGCTGAGCCTTTAGAGGAACCAGACACCAAGGCATCTGTATATGTCAAAAAAATATTTCTGCAATACAACCACTTAACACAAGTGAAAAATATTGAAGGAAAACATGTTCCGTATCGGAAACAGTCGAGAAAACAACCACATTCAAAGGCGGAATGAACTCATCAAGGACTAATTCTTCAACTTGCCACAAAGGAAGAGAAAACCACCTGATAATATCCAAAACACGAGTGAAAATGAGTTAAAGTCTGCATACTGCAGTAAAAGATTACACAAAGGGAACAACTGTGCCATCAAAAGGCATAAGGGAAGAGTCCCTATCACAAGGCAAAGAAGCCGAGTCGAAGAGGGGCAAGCTCAAGCATGGCTGGAGGAGCAGAGGTGAGGTGGAGGGGGTTGAGAACGCCAGTCTAACTCGGTAGGCTGTTGGATTCCAAGGATACACCACTGTGGATAGATTCTCACGAAGAGAAAGAAATGTCACACTCCCAGTGTCTACGATGAGATTAGGAGAGGAACTGCATAATGCAGGAATGAATCGCACCAAGACGATAGGTTTGCCAACAAATAACAAAGGATTCCAAACCTGCATAGTGCACAGCAGAGAGGCGCAGGGAAGAAGAACCTTTGACAGATCTGACAAAAACAAAGATGGAGATCCGACGTGGAGAGTAGTCATGGGGAGAGACGGCCAGAGATGGGGAACAACGGTAAGAAGCGACAAGGCTAAGGCAAGAGACGGTGAAGCAGAAGTTAGATCCAGCAAGAGAGGGTGAGAAGCGGATGAGGTGATTTGAGAAGTGGCATGGAGAAGCGGAAAGCAAATACAAAAACACGGAGGAAGACGGATTCGCCGAAGCTTTTCTCACGGCCTGAGGCCGGATAATAGCTCGACCAACACCAGACAGGAAGATGTGAAGAGCAGAGATGGGAGAGGCTGCGTTGAAGCGGAGACGAAGAGAACGGAGGAGAGCTTTTCTTGAGCAGCGGCACTTTAAAAACCGTGCCTGGGAGAAAGTTTTAGGGCGAACTCAGAAACCACATGATTTACTACTTACATATTGTAGATTTATCGAGTCAAATAACACATTATCTTCAAATTTTGAAAAATGAAAGTGGTACATCGATAAACATATGAATAATGAATTATGAGAAGGCTCACACAACCACGATACCGTAATGAACAGTATATATTTTCACTCTTCTGAACTACATGAAGAGCTTATATGGAAACTAGCATGTATGACTCATAAAGGAAATGAAAAACATATACTAAATGTATCGTACCAGATCAAACTTGAGAGTGCATACTCAATCATTTGATAACATCAATAGGACCCAATTTCTCTTAGATTGGGGTCCTGTGGACATGAGATGGAGTATGCTAAGATTTCATTATATTACTATTATTTGGTGATATAAAAAAAATATATTAAAAAGCTTAATTTTAAATTTCGCTTAAGATCATAAAACATTGGATGGGCACTGGAGCTTTGGCGGGGAAACATAACCTGGTCCATGGTTCTTCTTACGCTTCGTGCTGTTTCCTCGGATGCAAAGTCTAGCATGAGTTTTCCAAGTAATTCGAGAATAGATTCGGTGCTCATCATAACGAGATGTTTCATTTCCACAAACCCCTCTTCTTCTTCAACGAAAAGGTACACAATGTCGATCATCGCTTCAAAGGTCACAACCCAAAACATTTAGAAAGTCTGATAGAGCACATGGTAGAAGACACATTCGTAAATGTTGATTCATCCTAAGAGGAATGTGCCTTCAACATTGCACATGCTTCCTGCAACTTAAGAGGTATAAAATGTGATGTATGGTTGATGCACACGTTCAACTCCGAATCACAATAAAAGACGTATGGTTGATGCACAGTTCAAATTTTAAATATCAGAGAGAAGACGAAATATGGACCATAAAGACCAAGGATAAAAGTTTGTTTGATAGTGATGCATAGATTTTTGAGTTTTGAATATGTTGACCATTCAGTCACGACTCGCATGCAATTAAAAAAGTATTGATGATGCACAGTATAATGTTTCTCTTTTCGCATGGTACAATGCAAACAGCCACATTGAGGTTAATGGGATGGCACTTTGCAAGAAAGAGATTTTCATTGCCTTTAACTGTCACTTTTACAAAGATGTGGTACGCTTCAGAAGTTTTAGAAAAATCAACCATCTCCATCTTCTTAAAAAAAAAAAAGCACGAGAATTAGTAGAAAACCAACAACCAACAACCAAAAACCAAAGACTTATGACACCAAATGACTTTTTTTTTATCAAGATCATACATTTGGGGGAAAAACCAATAGATGCAAAATATAATTGTTAAATGATGCAAAAAAATTTTTATTTTTAATTTTTACTTTTTGAAATAGAAGATTAACATATGTCAATTTTGTATTTTTTTATCAACTTAGCAAATAATGATAAAAAGTTATGTGAGTCGGACATTTGAAAAGTAAAAAAAAAATATTTGTTAACTGAATAAATTTATGTATGAGAATCATTCTAAGCTTTTAAACTTAGCACTATCTTTTTAATGTAATTAAAGTATGTTTAACAGTAAAATAAACATTACAGTGTATAAGACATTACCCCAAAATCAGATATTTGCCTCTCAAAATCCTCTAGTCTAGATATTATTTTCAAAGTAATTTTATAAAAAAGCTTAAATGTCATCACCACATTAATTCCCCCTTAAAAAAGATAATATAGTATTCCAAAAAAGATGACATGAATTGGAGTTTAACATGACACTACGCCATGACCAGTACTAAAGCATGGAATTATGTTTTGAATATTTTTGTGATAATTTATTTTAATAAAATAATTTTTATAGTTTTGATTTAATTTTGTATATTTTACATAATAATATATGTTATATCTGGAATAATTTTATTTTCAAAATTGTGAATGATGATTGTATTTATAAACTGAAATTAAATGCTCACATTTATTCAATTCAACAACACAAAGCTTGAAATTAATTTCTCATTGACAATCCAACCATATTTAAATTTCCATTCATCAACTCAACTACAAAAAGAACTTCACATAAATTTTTACATTTATATCAACTCAACCACATACATTTACGAAAGAGCCACAATTTTTTCCTCTCAACAATATATGTCATTGCATTTAATGGATATTAATGCAAACATAAATCTACATATTTCTATAAATACCATTAGAACTTCATGTTATAGTCATCATAATATACATACTTTCTTTTCATTTTAAAATTTCTCTTTCAAAATGAATTTTAATGATGAAAATCTACAAAATTTTCATGATTTATCTTCCTCTTCAGATGATGATGAAATTATGGAAATAATCAATAATCTAGATTATGAAGAAGATGTTATAAATCTTGTTATCTCCAATAATAATGAAGTCATCCAGTTTCTTCTAAATCAACAACAAAACAAGATAATCCATGGTGGCTCAACTTCTGGACATTCTTTCATCCAACGTGATCAAGAAAGCGTTTATCCCCTTATTATTAATTGAGAAGACATTTAGGAAATAACTTTTGGTTCATGTGTGATTAACAAAATTATCATTGCTTATGTGTCAAAAGGAGAATGAGTCTCATATTGCATAAAAAAGGTTTTCATTTATTAGAATAATTACATATTATGCCACTATACTTATATTAACATTTATAAACTTATACTTAATTCCCTATTATTATATTGATACAAACTATAATATATCTCATGGAATCTTATTAAAATATATGCCATTCATTAATATATATAATATTTATTATAAGTAATTTTAATTATGTATTTAACCAATAAAATTAGATAATCTTATATTAAATATGTATATTATTTTATCAAATAGCTTTTACATGAAAACATATTTTATTTCAGTACATGATTATTCACATTAATTTATATTTATTCACTACAATAAAAATTATAATTTTCATAATAATATATACATAATTTTATATTACATATGTTTATAATGTTTATTG
>KE155491.1:44141-68744 GCA_000411075.1 Sisymbrium irio
TAATAACAAATATAATTATTAGATGTTATAAATAAATTATTTTAAAATATTTTGCTTTTAAATAAAGTCATTTATAAACTAAATAAACTTTTATCTCAAAATTAATAATGGGTATTTATGTTTTTATACTTAAAAGTAAAGTTAGTTTTCAAACTTTTAATTAGATGTTAGTTTTCAAATTATAAATTTTTTAGAATATTAATCCAACTCTCCCGTTTAGTTATCTGGTTATTTTAAATATAAATATAACTAATATGTTTAGATATATAAATTATATTTCGGGTATTCTAATAACTGTTTTGTTTGGGTTCGGTTTGGATAACCGCAAATCTAATGGTTATTTTCATAAAATTTGGTTCGGTTAATTGAGTTCGGTTTCAGTTCCGTACTTTGATTCTGGTTAGCCCAGGACTATCCCCAATTATCTGGCGAAAAATGGAAAATTTTCAAAAGGAAAAAAGCGAAGAGCGTTGAAGAAATCAGATATGTGATATATCTGTAAGAAACAGAGATTATGCGACACAATGCCCAAACAAGAATAAGAGAGAATAACTCTTTGGCTATCTATCCCAGATCGAAGACATTAATGAGTAGGATATTAAATCAGATGTTTTTCCCTAAATGATGACCTGCAGAATGATAGTCCTAGCAATGGGAATCGAAGAAGATAATGCTTCGTCAAGTAAATCTAAATTAGAAGAAGAAGGAGAAGACCAGTTCATGTTATTTGACCTCTACCCACTTGAGGTTTGTAAATTATAACACCCGAAGCAAGGTGAAAATGCATACTCATACTAACCATCACCAAATGCTAAAATCTACATCTTTCTTACAAAGTATGATAAGCATATACCAGTAATAGCCTAATTTGACACTGGAGCCGCCTCCTCTATTATGGAGCCGGACTTGCTTCCATTCTATCATTGGAATTCTTGTTTGGTACCGTTCAAAGCAGCCAACAGCCAAATCTTCCGGATCACACTTTTCAGCAAGCTATTTATATCCAGCAGGATATATAGTCAAAACTAAGGTATACTGATCTGACCTCTCTGGAAAAGATCTTATACTTGGTTTTAATGTTCTCTACAGTCTTAAATAGTATCTTGGCACTCGAAAGGCCTAAACACACAAAAATAACATCTTACCTTCGACCACAGTTTCTCATCTATACCCTACGGAGATCCTAAATCCTATTAAAAATGAAATTGCAAAAATGTTCTGTGCCACTACCCACTCAGAATTCCTTAAAAAATGCACTTCTCCATTATGGAAAAAATCCAGATTTCTTCATATCCTTACCCTTAAAAAAAAAGAACATATCAACTTTACTAATGCAGACCATCCAGGTATGAACCTAGATCACTATAAACTTGCCAATGAGTATATTATCTGCTAATGTTTTATTCTAATTTGTATTTATGTGGCAAGAGTACACGTTTTTGTTAGCTGGCTAATATTATATTTGGAATGTGTTGATTGGTGTAGTAGAACTAGTGTTCAATATATATATGGGATAACGATGTAGAAAATAAAATATATTAGTTATTATTGTACAATATATAGATTAACGGCTAGCGATTTTATTACCTGTTAGTTTATTTATTCTCATTCAGATGTATATGACTGGGTAAATATTTTTGTTAGCTGACTAATGTTATAATGGGATGTGTTGGTATTATTCTGTGCAGACTGTAGTAAAATCGATCATTCCCGCCGATCCTGAGAACCCCATTGATGATGTGACTTTTTACTGGTCTTATGAAGATGATGATGCTCTGGATTGATAATCTGCTGAAGCTCATTAACGAGGGATACCCCATGTCGAAGTCAATGTTTATGGGATGATCCACGAAGGCAGACGTAAACCGTATGCGGGAGGAAGAAAAAGCTAAAAAAGCGACAGAGTTGGAAACGAATCATCGCTAAAAGGAAAAGACACATGTTGTTCCCCATGGTGACGTAGACGCTGAGCTTATTTCTTCAATTGTAGTGGAGCAGATGAAAGGGGAGTTCTGATGTGTTGAGGATAAGGTGGAGCAGATGAAAAGGGAGTTTCGACGTGTTGATGTTAAAGTGGAACAGATGAGAGGGGAGTTTCGACGCTTTGAGGATAACATGTTTTCTTTGGAAAACTCGTTTACAGAGTTCCATGAGGCCGTCAAGGTAGAGATTCGCGATGAATTAGGACTGGCGCAAGAGGCTATCTTCCGTAGCGTGAAGAAACTGATAGAAAACAGCGTATTGTATGTTCTTAGTAATTCAGGATACACCCCTGCCCACGGAAGAGGTTATACCAATCTGCAAAGACAGGAGGACACAATCTCTCACAGATCTCCGGCGCTCCAACTCTGTACCTATAACCAACACCATGGATTAAGTAATCTCTGAAGTTCCTAGTAGTCTTCACAACACATCTGCTGAAGAGGATATTCCTTCTACGTACGTTGGAAGCAGTCTCGCGCCTTCATCTCTATGAAGATCAGTGGCTGGAGATAACTTGTCAACGGATATTAATGTTGATGAGGTATGACTAGCTATTGTATCGTCAGACAATAAGTACAATCTATGTATCTTTTATATGTCTATTTAGCTAGGTTTGGACGAACAATTGTATTTTAACTGTCGATTCGGAATTCATGTAATGACATTTTGTTTGTTTGCCAGCATGCACACCTTTTTACTGTGAACCCCTCCGACAATAGAGATGCTTCCATACAGGAAGGTCCTTCAGGAAACATTAATAATGAAAATGAAGTGGACACGTTGGAAGATAGAGTTGATGAGGTACATTTTGTTCCTTTAACAAACGATGTCAGAATATAAAATATCTGAATTTCCTGTTTGTGTTGCAATGCCATGATGGATGGATAGTTGCTTCAAAACCGTCTTTTTTCGATTGGGCTGACGCAAGAAGAAAATTAGAGCCATGTACCTAATCTATGCTGAAAGAGAAAAAAGTAAAATACAGTGCTGACTTCATTAACTGGATTGTATAAATGCGACACCCCAATCCTGCAATGTGTAAGGGAAGCCCATATGGCTGATAATAACCACGGGGAACCTGTTGATTTCTGTGATAGGTACAATGAATTGCTGGAAAGGATCAAATCGAAATTGTAAGTTATGCTATATGTTAATGTTTATTGTTGTTCTAATCATTTTTGTATTTTCCTTACACAATTTCATATATATTCTACATAATGAATCAGCACACTAAAGATTGGCGGGATTAATATATGCAATAGAGACATAAATGATATTATCACAATAACTTCAATGTTATCAGGGCAAGGTATTTGTTATATGTATTCAATTTTAATTATCGTTATTTGTATAGTTAACTTTTATAACCCATATTATATGTTAGGTCACGGACACCCTCATGTTTCATACTCGATCTTTGTTCTCACCAGCTGAACAGGACGGGTCCAACAAGTGACTAGTGTTTTTCGACTCGAAGTTTGTTGCTTACCTTGCTAAGAATTTCACCAAATTTTCTAATGCTGCGGACAAAGGAACCCACTGCTTTCCGAAAGAGGTTATCATGTATTTTGAAAAAGATGGGAATAACACAGTATATGCCGATGCGACTATTTCCCTTTCAATTTGGACAAGAAGCATTGGGTCGGAATCTGTGTAGACATTTTCAGCGGTGTCATTATTTACTAGATTGCAGTACATCTTTGAGAAATGATGCTAGGATGGCAGATGAGCTCAACCCCATTGCCGAAATGTTTCCATTCCTACTCAAGCAGGCAGGACAATGTCTGACGGCTAGAGACATGATACCACTACAAGTTCAAAGAGCTAAAAATGTTCAGCGAATCAACACGCACCTTCCCTTTTATTGCAGCTGCTATTGCGTGAGAACATGGAATTTTAAGCATTTGGAATTCAAAACAATTGCATGACTTCTCAGCAAGATCAACATGGAAATTCAATCCATCTTTATCTCGAACTACAAATTATGTTGTTTTCATCTTTTGGACATTATATCATCCCCTCTTTTCAAAGTTTGCAGCCAAAACTTCCATAAATCCGATGTGTAATGGTATCAGATCCGCAGTTAGCAATGCCATGATGATTGCAAAACCAACTCATCAGCTTAGAATGAATATATTCAACCAAGGAAAATGGGATACTCTCTTACTTCTCGAAAGACAGCATTCCAAGACTTTGCAATGTTAGAGGTCATGATATATACCTGCTCCCTTGGAAATGAGATCTAGCCCAATATTCGAGTCCTATGCTCAGAAAATAATCATCACAATTAGAATTCATGTTTTTGATCTCTCTGAAAATTGAATAGAAGTCATCTATTTTGAAAGCTCGTGCAGCTCTTATAACAAGATACCCGAGATGCCTATTTTTGAAATACGTGTGAATATTCCTCTTTATATGGACAACACAAGCACAATGTCCAGCTTTTGGATATACCTGTATAAGACAATTAAAACTAACAATTAGATCTGATATTATTAATAGTAACTGCTAACTTACATGTTAATATTAACCAATTTGGTTAATGTACGATATATACATATAATTCAATTGTTAACCTTTATAATAGGATACTAATAATAATAATGGTTAAAGTTAACCAGTTTGATTGACAATAATACCTTGCTTAGACCATAATATATATATGCATGTCTGTCAGACATGAAAACGAGACTATCTTCGTCTCAAACTCAGACAACGTTTTGAAGAACCATTCCCGAGATTTATCATTTTCACTATCAACAATGGCAAAAGGAAGGGGAAAGCTTTGATAATTTCCATCTTGTGCTGAAGTAGTGAGTAGACAGTCTGCATACTATTCTTTTAAGTGTGTCCCGTCTGTAACACCCCCAGTTTGGACTATATACATAGTCAAACCGTGAAGCGTCACAATGCCGATGTTAACTTAATAGATCAGTCCATCTCAGAATTAATCCGAGATAAGACCATTCCATCAAGTTAGCTTGAACCCTCTCGACCTTGCCCTAAGGATTTTCAACCTGTACCATGATCTCGAGTTATGTTAGTCCATACTAGACTAATATCATGAGAAAAGCCAAGTTCGCAAAAACGTACATATTATTCATACTATATCATATCGTTTCCAAATACGTTCTTACAAACTTTAAATATAGTGCAGCGGCCGCGGGCTAGTCCCAAAAAGAAATATTACATACTTTATTCAACAAACATTGATTTTACAAAAGCCAGGAAATCTACTCCGGTGTCCTAATGTTCAGCGTCACTCTACTAGTTTAACCTAAAGGTTACCTGCAGGAGAGAAAAAGAGTGAGTAATCGAAGATTACTCAGTGAGTCCTGGACCCACTAAGAAAATAAATCCCAACCGATAAATAACCCAAAGCACAAGCAATAACAGTCAAACAATCAAACAAACAAGCAATAGCCAAAGTGTGCGATCCTAGGATCTAAATGCAATGCAATATCCTAGGTATCTATATGCCATGATACCACTACACACTCTACATAGTGTTATCATAACGCTCTCACACGCATGGACACATAGATCTTTTGATGTGCTGGATTCCCCTCCACCGTGAACACCCTACACTTGACTATCACAAAGACAAGCCAAGCCAGAACTTCACTCAAACTAAGCCCAGTACGTCGGCTCATCTCAGCCGATTCTTCTTCCCCTCGCAGAAATCGTCTCACATTATATCCTGTCGGATAGTACTCGGCCGCTAGGCTGTAATCCTGTCTCTCTGAGTCTTCCCACTTAGACTGTCTTACGCTAGCTGTGGGGTACACAGGGAATCACGACCACACCATCACTAAGTCATGCTGGATAAACACACCAACATGACTCCACAACCACAGTCAGATAACACTTCTGCCGGAAACCACGGTCAGATCTCACATCTGCCGGAAACAACGGCCAGATCTCAATTCTGCCGGAAACCACATCCAGATCTCACATCTGCCAGAAACACACAGCAATGACGACACACACCTCGTCATGCTCATCTCCAGCATTGATCCTCACTGATCAAATGCCTCTTCCTCCAACTCCGAGGTGTCAACCCCCTAGTGGATGTCGCCTCAGTCGTACGATACACCAGTCTTAACCCTCAACACACATCACCACATACTCACCGAGAAGTTAACGCCCTAGTGTGTCGGTCTAACCATACAGCCACTAGTCTTAACTCTTGTTCACGGTTCGAGTACCAATAACTTGAACCTCATATCATGTACATTTATTACCAATAGCGCATACATGACCTTTAGCCATGTAACGGGTTATGTCCACAGCCATATACTCGTTCTCGGTGTTGGACGTGCCCACAGATCTACAGATCTGCACTCTGTACAACCCTCTTCTCATCACGGTAAGGAGGATAACATGACCTGTGGTTACGCATCGTCCAATACCTCACCTATCGGGTTAACAACACCGATCTACACAGATCTGTACTTATCCTGCACAACACATTAACACACAACACAACATGGACAAATCTAAACATCACACACAATTACACACACAATCACACATACATACACAGATCTAGTGTAACGGAGACATCATGACATTACAACACTAATCCGACCACTCGGAATTTCACGTTGCATGGGCATGATGAAACTGATAGTTCACGACCACTAGAACTCACCAGATCTGACAAGAAAACGCTTAGAACAGATTGGCCTCTGTGGTTTAGCTTCAGATATAGACTCTACAGGTTTCTCTACACTCAATTCTCACTTACACTCTCAGCCACACACAGATCTCGCCATCACTCTCTTTCGGGTTTTCTCTCTTTTCTCTTTTGGATATCTCCCTAATACTCACAGGGTTTCTTTCTTCTTTCAGGGCAAAGGGAGCACGTCCAGGGTGAAGTGAATGAGGCGTCTGCTTGACCTAAGAGCAGTATTTATATAGCTTCTCAACCAATGAGAAGTTAACACCTTTTAAGTTCATCTCTTCCCATCCACAAAGAAGTCGCCAACACATCCTCTCTCATCCTTATCTTTTCTCCACCAATTATAGCATTAGCATGTGGCCCCCTTATAGTAATTAAGCCATTAAAAACGTGAACAAATAAATCCTTTCCCGCGTTTTCACTCTACTCGACTAAAATTGCTTATCGGGAGAACTGTTGGGTTCGGGGATTGTTAAACCATTATGGCCGAATTTTCGTTGGACCAAAATTTGTTTCACAGTCTTCAATTGCCTCTTAGTTTCTCTATGCTTGGTCCCATAATATTTAAAATTGTGTCAAATGATCAAATCGGCTGAAAACTGAATCGGGTCAAAATTGACTTTGGGCAGGGTTATTACACTGTCGACCATAATGACCTTACACATGTACTCATATCATTTGATACATGCATTCATTGCGAATGAAAAATAATTGAAATGGTCACCGATATTTTTGGATGACTCAGTGTGTAGATCTACCAATGTACATGGGTTTGAGAGTTTTAAGTTGTTCAGATACGTGGGTAGGTTGGTATATGATTCTCCACAAGATCCTTTAGCTGAATCAATAGCCATCTCCCTGGAAATCTAAGCTTTCCATTATGATATCCTGACATCATGGTCTCCTTTCATCATTCCGATAATTTTATTTGGACGAGGGCCCCCACTTGGTCCTGCAAACCTTGGCCTTAATAGTTCACTAATAGCGGTGGTGGGTGCTTGCCTCTCATAGCCGGTACAGTCATCAATGTTGCATTGATGGGTTAGTGTTATCTTTCGAATTTCAAATATCTGCGATCCTGTCACCCGAATAACATAAACTCACCATGGGCATGCAAGACCGTTACACTCAACCACCATTCCATCCGGCATTGATCGCGGGCTACAATATCTGAATTTATTGTTAATTGCATATAATGAAATATCTTAAATGTTTCACTATTTTTAAATACCATTCCCACACATATTTCAGCAGGATTGTTCGTTTTTCGTCTACATTTGAAGATGCTCAGATTAGATAATTCTGATTGATTAGATTCTCTAACATCAAGTATCACTATCAAAGTAGATATTAAAATAATATTCAACGATACAAGTAGTTGTTACCAAAATATATATCTGTCAACATCATAAGTTAACCCATACAGATAACTCACTCACTCATCCAAAAACATACCCAGAGTGATAAAGTAAACATAGGGGTCAGATAGCCGTTAACAAAATATTTAACCCCCATTTAACTTAATTAATCACTCATCCAAAAACATACCCAGAGTGATAGAGTAAACATATGGGACTACAAAGTGATAGAGTAAACATATGGGACTACCCAGAGTGATTCATAAGTTCATTATATTACATGATTCATAAGAGTACGATTATATAGCTAAATTTTAAGACCCACCAGGGTCATCGCTTTCTTCAATGGAAGAGTCCACTGGATTGTTCGCAGGTGGTGCAACATATGAAGAGATCATTGTGCAGGATCCTAACTTCAAATGCACTGATGGGATTGTGTCCTATTTGCCCACGTGCGGAATACCGACATCAGTAACTGGCACATCATGTCAAGAGAGAATTCACTACATTACTTTTTTTGAAACTATACATTACCATACACATATATGGTAAAAAAAGTAATAACATTATTACTTCGGTTGTCTTCATATCTAGCTGTTGTGATAACTGGCTCAACATCCATATATGGAGGCATAAGTTCAGTTCCAAATCTCAGGCGGATAGAACAATGAATCTCAGCCGAATATCCGATGCTAAAGCCATCATAATTAACAACAATGTTTCCAACCTGGGTAAGAACCGGAGAGGCGGTGTTTTCAATTTCCATGTATGCTTCATGTGTCGTACTGATTTGCAGTGGGTCACCATTATCCTGGGTTGAAATATTTCCATATATAACCCCATTACAAAAATCCATCGTGTTGTCCATCCCTCCACACGTGAGGTCACCTCCAACCAAGCTGAACTCACAATTATCAAGAGTAAGAATAGTATCACTCAGTGGTGAGTTGTTCAGATCAACCTCAGAAAAACAACAACGTTACGTTTCATATATATCAACCGTCACGAACAAAGTTGCTGAAATGTTAACCGTAAACATATTACTTAACTGTAATTTCAATACATATTCACTAAACCTGGTGTTTTATTTTCTGCAGCTTGTGTTGAATTACGAACCTCCGTCGTAGTATTCATTTCTAAATGGACCCTGTGAATAACTATCTTCTCCTTTTCGGTGAAGATTTCTTTGAGAACTGACTGACTCACTTCCATAATGCCGCTTGAGAAAGGATTTTCAAAGTTTATATAAAAAATGGTTATCGTATGTCTAGACTGTCGTTCATATAAAATACAAATATACATGATTTATTAGCGCATAATACTATTTATCTGCAAATGGTGTGGATGATGAGCCTCCATGGTCAAAACCGACATTGTATGAGGTGCCAACTACAGTAAACGTCGATCTGCACTGGAAATGGTATGATGCTACTGCTTCACTTCCTTCAGTTACACAGATAGATATCTCCGCATACCAATCTCGGATGCTCATCATGAGTTCAACATCGGCGGTTGAAAGAATAGTGACTGGTTGAGTCTTCTTTCCGTTTGGGACAAACATCCATTGAAGAAATTGGTAGGTGAGAACGATGGTTGTACTCTCTGGCGAACAGGTAACTTTTTCTCACGTAACGTCTTCTCACGATTCCCAAAAGAGATTCAAAACTCTCATCAGTTCGCAACATCGCTCCATATCTCAGATCTGTTTGAATACAAATGAAATCCCATTCTCCTGTAGCAGATTTCTTCCAATCACCAAACTAAAGGCACACCAGCCTTCCTTGCCATCTGAATTACAGAGAGAGATATTTTTGAGGAAATAGTAATAGTTGTAGTCTAACTGAGAGAATAGCAGAGAATAGTCCAAGATATAGTCGGTTTTAACATACGCATGAGTTTGAAAATCTTTAAAATGCATATTTAAAGGTTTCTTCGTCAAAATAAACAATAATATCCATCAAATATTCATTCCTAAATAGAGACAAAGGTAATAAATGGTATATACCAGACAAAAAGAACATTCATGTATAAGGAAGGAGGAAGCATACCTTTTCAGATATTTATGGACAACTGAGACCCTACAGAGATATTCGTAAAGAAGGTGAACTTTCTTATGGACTGGTGAATTTTTTAATAGCCTCCGATGATATTTTGTTCTACCGGTTATACATTTATATTTAGGTTAACCTCTCTATTGTATATGTTACATATTGTAAGCATAGACAAAATTTTGGAAGATATGCTAATAAATGCATCTGACTGACAATGCTAATATTTGGTGCAGATTTGTCCAGCGGGATAGCCACCTGTTCATCCTATTTTTGCAGCGTGTTTTTGTTTTATTTTTAGGGAATTATAAGACTATATATAATGAATTACACAGCGCGCAATATCTCACCATTGAGCGATCCAAAATCGTAATCTTCACACTTGTGAAGTGACAGTCCTTGCAAATTCAGAAAATCTTGTGTATACAGCTAATATAGTAGTTATATTGCATTTTCTACCTCATTAACCCTAGAAAAAAGAATGTCTATGTTTTTGGCTTTGGAGTACTTTACAATGATGCAGATTCGCAGAGTATAATGTACCGACAGTTTATTTTTCACCTCGTCACACAATAACAATCCCAGATTAAATACATACAATCTATTTTTCACTTCCTGCCATCATATAACAACCATCTAGTTAGGTAATATTATGGTATGTTGTTGTATTAGGCAAAAAAGTAATTAAAAGTCTAAAGTTTCTTATATGTTACCCTTAAAGTTATCTAATTGAGGTGTTTTAAGAAGAAGATTCTCCATCGCATGTGTAAGGTTTTCATTTCCCCCTAAACTCTTCTGTTTCCTTTTCGTTTGGATCCTCTATACTAAACATCTGAGTAAGTATCTTGCATCCTAATCGAACATGAGAACATAACTTCTTGTTCGTTTAAAAATTTATGTTACATTTTGAAAGTGCCGCACGAATTCCTCTTTTGTTGTTAATATAGGAAAGCTGAAGATATTCTATCTATTTGCCTAAACGTTATCTCAAGTAGTATGAATGCAGAGCTCCAAAAGTTTACCCCACCTTGAGAACTCCCTTTGATAACTCCCTTACATCATCTGCAAGGCAATGCAAAGCTAACAACTGGCCTAATATATATATACAAATTTATTTGTGTCCGGAAAGGGATGCTTTGAAGTTCTTGTACATTAGATATGTTAATAATATAGGACTATAAAAACTCGTCAACTATTTCTTTAAAAAACTTAAATGAAGGAGAAGTGCATCAAACCATAACAGCTAAACAGGTCTGCACGTAACCCGGATCATCAATCAGAGCATCAAACCACCGCACTTGACCCCAAGTCTCTCCTCCTTGGCATCTTTCCAAGGCAATCTCCACACACCAAAGATTTATTATTGGGTACTCTTCAGGTTTAATATAGAAGAGGGCCAATTTTCCACAGTAACTAACCGTCTTGAACGACCACGAACGGGTCATCTGAAGCCACAGTTTTTCCAGACCTTTCACCACGCTTCAACACCACTCCTTTGGATCATAAGATCCTAACACTCTATCGAGAATATCGTAATAGTAAATATGTCGACAACGACACATGCATTCTTCCACCTTTTAGAGTTGAGCAGATAAAGACTTTCCAGTGTAGAATATACAAACCGTACTTACCATTGTTAAGGAAGACAACATAGACACGATACTCAGTGCCTAATAAGGATCGTGTCTTGTATAGGTCAGGCGATGCGACTAGTGATCGGAAACTCTTGAAAACAAGAGATATAATAAGGTAATAGCTTCTAGGTACATGTGCTACGATATCCATGATAATGTTATCAGGAAGTGACGTAAGCAAAGACGGCTGTTGCTCATTTTCTGCCATAACTTTGTAAAACATCGAATTTGTGGTTTAAAACAGAAAAAATGAAATCCGCTCTCTCAGAATAATAAGAAGTTATTGTAAACCCTACTTATGCTCAACAAAAGGAGATACGCTTCTGGATTACGTAGCACTGTACATCGTCTTCTCCGTTGGAGAGGCAGAGAGTAAGAGTTTCAGAGAGCGAGAGAGAGAGAGGCTCAGAGGGATTCTCTGGTCCATTGCTTATCTTCTCTATCTGGTTTTTCTTCTTGTAATGTTGATTGGTTGTGACCGACAGTGAGTGATCTCTGTACAACTACGTCGGATGTGTTTTCCGGCATCATCTATCAAAGTTGGGGATAAAAAATCCTAACCGGATGTAGCGGTTTTACACTGTGAACCGGGTCAATTGCTGGTGTTCTTTGTTCTAAATCTTGAGTCTCAGTTCTGGGAAGAATCAGAGGTGTCGATTCTGTAACAAGTGGTATCAGAGCCATGTTTTCTGACTCAAGGCTCCAATGGCGTTGGTGTGATCCAAAGAAAGAAGAAGATGAAGATTGTGTCTTGTTATTGTTGAAGAAACTGAAGTTGGAGAAAGAAAGATTCACAAAGATGATTATCCAATTTGATTAGATGATTTTGGGTCCGATAGAATCAGAATGATCTGTAAGTTAAATGTCTCAAATGGCTTTGTGAGTTATGCATTGGTTGTGGGTTGTGGTTCCAAACATTCGCAATAGAAGATGTTTATCGGACATGGATGGTTATAAGGACTGAAGAAAGAGCAATCAACAAAGGCTTGTTCTTGATTTTGAAGAAACCGGTTTCGATGTTGTCGTATTGTGGAGATTCATGTTGTTAACTTCGAAGACTTAAATCATGGTACACTTTGTTTTTTTTTTGTTTATGCGGCAGTCACAAAGGTGAATGTGTGATGCATGTATTGATTGTTTCTGGTCACTGAGGTCTGCATTCGATTTTTTTTTGGAATCTGGTTAGGCCAAATGATTTTGCAATTTTTCTTTGCAAAAGAATGTCCAAGGTTCAGATCTGGTGTCATATTGTGTGTTCGTGTGTTGGTCGTCTCTGCTGGTTTGAGTTAGATGCAGTGTGGTTTGAAAGGCTGGAAAAGAATGGTAGTTGGTGCACATGTGGATCTTTGGTCTAGGGGAGGGCTTAGAGGTTAGATCAGTGTGTATTTCTGGTGCTATTTGAACATGGTTTAAGGTTTCAAGATTAGAGAATTGCAGATGGGTGAAGCAGCAAGTTAGCTATCTGTCAGTAATAAGGCAAGTTAAGGATTATGAAAAAAAGAAAATCAGTGTGGATTCAGATTTTGAGAGATTTTGGTTTGAAGTATCAGTCTTAACAAATGAGTTTAGATTCCTGAGAATCTAAGAAGCATATGTGTATGGTTAAGTCATGAAGCTTGCTGCAGTCAAGTGGAAAGAGTATATTGTAGTGTTTTGATGTTGTTTGTTCAGTAGCATGAATGTGCTAAAGAAATGGATTAATCCTGAACAGCGGATGGATACTCTGTATCTGAGATGGATCAGTCAAATGGTTCGTTGTTTAGTGGAAAGCTAAAAGAGTCAATTGAAGTCTAGAGGGAAACAGTTTGAGAAAATGCAGTATTTGTAAAACAAGTTGTGTTTTGTTAGAACAGAAATTTCTGTGGCAGCTGATTAAGAAGCTCTTGAGGAGTGTTAAAGTATTTGAGCTAAGCTCATGTTGAAGATGCGGTAATGAAGACAAACTGTATATAAAGTTGGCTTGAATGATGATAAACTCTTAGTGAAAAACTGGTGGTATATTAATGTTGTAAGAAATCAGTTATTTTTAATCAAATGATTTCTGGTTCTTATGATTCAAGTGATATGAATCAAAGAAAGGAAGATGGATAAGCTGGTTATAGGAGAGCTCAGATGTCAAAGTGCCAAAGTTTCAGGGTTCGCAGAATGTGGAGTTTTCTACAAGAGAAGATAGTGAAGTTCAAGAGATGTTTGTAGAGAATGAGTTCTATTGGTTTAAGTCATAACTGAGGAGTGTTCTGGGTTTGAGTGAGTTAGAACTATAACAGGTTACAGTTTGTCTGAAGTCATACGGCTGATCAGTTTGGTAGATTGATGTGAAAGGTAGAAGCTTTGTTCAGTTTACTGGGAGTTCTTGAGATCTTCAGTTAAAAGGAACATGTTAAGTGACTGTGGTATAAAGGAATTTTTCCAATGGCTGGAAAAGGCTCAAGGAGTGAACCGTGTGTGTACAGTCAAAATTTTAAGAAGATCCAAGCAAAAGGAAGTGAAACTGTGGTGATAAAGCGTATAAACTGAATGCTTAATGTTCCAGGCGGAGCAATTGATGTTTCAGAAAGTCAAAGTTTGTTCTTTAGGTGGAGCTATGTTTTCAGCAGGAAATCTTTATATTATCAGATCTTCAATCAACAAGAAGGTGTCTGATGGATGAAAGAAAATTAATTTGTTTAGGAGTCTGCACATTTTTTCGTTTGTGTGAGGAGTTTCTCAGAGTTATCTCACAAAAGACAGAGTTTTGGTTACGTGTCAAAAGTCTTTTTAATATTGGGTCCGAGTAGGCGTGTTCTATTTGTTTAAAAAACGGTGCATTGAAATTTGTGTTGGTTTTGCCGAGGAGGAGTCAAAAGTCTATTTGGTTCAGGTCTGAGGTGAAGATTGGTGAAGCAGTCTGGATTTTTCACAAATTGGATAAAAAGGTTCCGAAGTTAATGAATGTAAGATTGCTGAAACATAGAAGTTGCAAGTGTTGTGGATATCAAATATTCACAAGAAGTTGGTCGAGATGAAGTTCATAATATCACTTCAAGGAGGTATAATCCTGTTGTGTTTCTAGCATGAAGACACATTGTCTCAAGAAGTTTGCAACTGGTGTGGAGTCTTAGGATCGGGTTTAAGAGTGCAGTAGGCTTTTAACTGCATTTCTGAGATAAGACAACAACTTCGGAAGATATGATTTCTGTTTGCATCAGGAGAAAGTTGGAAGTAATATTCTCTGAAGATAGACACTTGCAGGTACTTAAGTGTGGAAGCTCAGTGAATAGCATGCTGGAAGGTTAAAGTTTAGTTTTGTGTGGTTATGGTTCAGGTATGAGAAGAATTTACAAAGGGTTTTAGTGCGTTTGCACACTGTTTAATGTGTTGTAGGTCTGTTACAGATGGAGATTCACATCATGAGCTCGAGATTTGGTGTGGAAGGAAGCTGTAAAGATAATATTTCAGGACACAAATAGTGAGTTTCAAGCTGCTGGTATGAATCTGTTTGCTCAGGGAATGGACAAGAGGTTTGTTGCAGAAGGTATTCACAACAAGGTGGAGTTGTGAGGCATGTCCACTGACATTGAAACTGGTTTAAGGTTTCAAGACTGAAGGTGGCTATATAGATGACTGTAAGTGCAATCTCAAGTTACTAATGCATTGCTTATTAACTAAAGGTTTGTTGAGATTGTGTTGCAGGTTTAAATCAAGGATTGGTTAAGGATGGAAACATGTATGTTTTTGGAAATTCTTCTGCATATGATTTGGTATTTTTTTTTTATTCTAAGCTCAGTGCACATGAGGTGAATCAAAAATTCGACATAAGGAATCAGTTAATGGTTAAGTGCAATTGCTGTAATAGTTTATTGTGTTTGAAAGAAACCACAATGAGAGCTGTGTGATTGTAGTACTCATAAGTGCTAGCTTAAGGAGTTGTCTGTTAGTTTTAGCTACTTCTAAATTCATTAGTCTTGTTAATGAGATATTTTCTGAGTGTTTGTCTCAGGTATATCATAGACCAAGTGAGGATCAATGGGAGTTAAGCTTCATACACGATAGTGTGAAAGCTGGAAATAACTCCAGTCTGCAATGGCAGTGTTGGTTGCTTTAGGAATACTGTGTCGTTGATCACAATATAAGCACCTGTTAACATTTGGTCATAGACGTTGATGATGTAGTGAATATATATTGTTTAAATTTACTAAGTGGTTGGTGTTGTATAAGCTTTACTTATGCAGATTTTGGAGATTAAAATTTACCAAGGTTAGAGCTGGATTTTTCAACAGTTCTAAGAGACAGCTCATAAGGATTTCCTCAAGCTTGAATAAAGGTGGACAATGTTGGATATTGATTCAACACGAAGAAGGTTTGGAAAAGAAGAGACGAAGTCTCGTTGAAGACAATGAAGGGATATTCAAGTATTGAGAGCTTCGTTTCCAGTGAATTAGTTTAACAAGACACACATCTTTCATGTGAGTTCTTATGCTCAACAAAAGGAGATACGCTTCTGGCTTACGTGGCACTGTACATCATCTTCTTCGTTGAAGAAGCAGAGAGCGAGAGTTTCGGAGAGCGAGAGAAAAAGAGGCTCAGAGAGATTAAACATAGAGTATAGTTAGCTCGTGGTTTATGGGATTCTCTGGTACATTGCTTCTCTTCTCTATCTGGTTCTTCTTCTTGTAATGTTGATCGGTTGTGATCAACGGTGAGTGATCTCTGTACAACTACGTCGGAGATATTTTCTGGCATCATCTATCAAACTTGGGGATTAAAAGATCCTAACCGGATGTAGCGGTCTTGACACCACTATGAACCGGGTCAATTTCTGGTGTTCTTTGTTCAATGTCTTGAGTCGCAGTTCTGGGAAGAATTGGAGGCATCGATTCAGTAACAATATTCCACTTTCTTTTCTTAATTTCTCACCAGTAGAACGCTCTCCCTGTTGAGAAGTAAACCTTATTTTGGGTCAAGTTAAGGTTTATAATAATAATTCAATAAACATAAGTTGGTCCAAATTCAAATTCTAAAAAGTGTCTAGAAAAATCATCTGTAAGATAAAAATCTAGAAATTTGTATAGAATTTTCAAGGTAATAAGAAAGTAATTAGAATAAAATAATCTTGATATTATGGTAGAAATCTCTAGATTTTGATATAAAATAAGTTAGATATTTTGTAATGTGGAGACTATAAATACCTCCATCTCGCTTCTCATTTGTAATCAAGTTTAAGAAGTTGTGTGTTTTTCTAAGTTATTAGTTAAGAAATAAAAAAAATTTGGTCTTCTTAATTCTCTTTTGTCTCCAATATTCTTAAACACTTTCTCCATAACTCTTTTACATAAGTTTTTTATTCCAACAAAGTGGTATCAGCGCTAGAAGATTCTCTTAAAGATGTGAAACAATAATGTCCCCTTCTATGTTCTAATGCTCACAAAAAGAAACTATGATAATTGGAGTCTAGGAATAGTGGCAATCCTAGGAGGACATGACGTGTGGGAGCTAATCCAGAAAGGCTTCATTAAATCGGAGCATGATGGTGGTTTATCTCAAACTCAAAATGATAGTTTGAGAGACTCAAGGAAAATAGACAAGAAGGCTCTCTTTCTAATCTATCAAGGATTAGATGAAGACATGTTCAAGAAGGGTGCAGGAGTAAATTCAGCTAAGAAAAGCAGGGGAGAAGCTTCAAACCTCTTACAAAGGAGCGGAACAAGTTAAGAAGGTACGTCTTCAAACTCTAAAAGGGGAATTCGAAGCATTACAAACGAAGGAAGCTGAACTCATCTCTGATTACTTCTCAAGAGTCTTAACGGTTACTAATAACATTATGAGAAGTTAGATGAGGTTAGAATCATGGAGAAAGTTCTTAGATCATTGGATCCATAATTTGAACGTACCGTCACTGTGATCGAAGAAATAAAAGACTTAGAGACAATGACAATAAAGCAACTTTTTGGATCACTACAAGCCTATGAAGAAAAGAAGAAGAAGAAAGATGACATTGAAAAACAAGTACTAAAGATACAGATCGATACTAAAGAAGAAAGATGCCAAAATCATCAAAGACGTGGTGGTAGTCAAATGCAAGTAAGAGGTTGTGGTTATAAATGGACGAGGTTGGAGGCCTTATAAAGATCATACTAAAGAAAAAGGAGAAAGCTCATCAAGAGGTCGAGGAAGAGGAAGTCCAAAAATCAATGTATGTAAAGTCAAGTGTTAAATGCTACAGTTATGGAAAATTTGGACATTATGCTTCCGAGTGTAGAACTCCGAACAATAATAAAGTTGAAGAGAAGTCTAACTACATTGAAGAAAGGAGAAAAGAAGATGAGATGTTATCGATGGCCTACAAGAAGGATGAATTAGACAAAGTTGACAAGTGGTATCTCGCTAGCGGTGCAACCAATCACATGTGCGGTAAAAGAAACATGTTTGTGGAGCTTGATGAATCGGTTAAGAAAATATGGTTCTAGGAGATGAATGGAAGATAAAAGTGAAAGGTAAAGGAAATATTCTCATCTGATTGAAAAATGGAGATCATCGATTTATTTCCAATGTTTACTATATTCCAAGCATAAAGACAAACATTTTGAGCCTAAGACCATTTTTAGAGAAAGGTTATAATATTTGATTGAAGGATAACACCTTTTCTATAAAAGATCATGAAGACAACCTCATCACCAAAGTGCCGATGACAAGGAATAGAATGTTTGTTCTACACATTCAAAATGACATTGCACAATGTCTCAAGATATGTTATAAGGAGGATTCTTGGCTATGGCATCTTTGGTTCAGGAATCTTAATTTTGGAGGCTTAAAGCTGCATTCCAATAAAGTTAGGGTGAAAGGATTACCTTGCATCAATCATCCAAATCAAGTGTGTGAAGGGTGTTTACTTGGAAATCAATTCAAAATGAGCTTTCCAAAGCAGTCAGAGACAATAGAACGATAGCCATTAGAACGAAAGCCATTGAAACTCATACATACAGATGTATGTGGCCCGATCAAACCAAGTTCACTCGGTAAAAGTAACTATTTCCTTTGCTTTATTGATGAGTTTCAAGAAAGACATGGGTTTACCTTTTGAAAGAAAAAACAGAAGTATTTGAAAACTTCTTAAAGCTCAAAGTCCATGTTGAGAAGGAAAGTCGCCTTATGATCAAAGCTATGAGATCTGATTATGGAGGAGAGTTCATGTCCAAAGAGTTTTTAAATTAATGTGACGATAACGGGATTAGAAGACAAATGACGGTGCCTAGATCCCCTCAACAAAATGGAATAGCGGAGAGGAAGAATAGGACAATCCTTGAGATTGCAAGAAGCATGCTCAAAAGTATGAATCTACCAAAGGAGTTGGCCAGAAGCAGTTGCGTGTGTGGTTTATCTATTAAATCGATCTCCAACAAGAAGCGTTTTGAGAAAGACACCACAAGAAGCATGGAGTGGAAGGAAGTCTGGTATATCATATCTAAGAATATTTGCATATCTAGCTTATGTCCATGTTCCAGATGAGAAGTGAAGTAAACTAGATGATAAAAGTGAGAATTACATCTTCATTGGATATGACACCAGCTCCAAAGGGTACAAACTCTACAATCCTGAAAAAAAGAAGGCAATTCTCAGTCGGGATTTCATCTTTGATGAAGAAAGAGAGTTGGATTGGAGATCAAATAATGAAGATTATAACTTCTTCCCACATGTTGAAAAAGATTATTTCGAACAACCAACAGAGAAACAAGTTACCCCGCGAACTTCATCAAGTTATCAATGAGAAGAAAGCTCGAATGAAAGGATTCCACGTTGTTAGAAGTCTAAAAGAGATCTACGAGGTAACTGAAAATCAAGATAATCTCACTTTATTTTGTCTATTTGCCGATTGTGAGCCCATGAATTTCCGAGAAGCTATGGAGACATGGAGAAATACGATGGATGAATAAATCAAGGTAATACAAAAGAATGAGACATGGGAGTTAGCTTCACTTTCTAATGGGCATAAAGCAATTGGTTTAAAGTGGGTTTACAAGACAAATAATAACTGTAAAGGAGAAGTTGAAAGATATAAGGCAAGATTGGTGGCGAAAGCTATATTGAAAGAGCTGGAATCGACTATGATAAGGTATTTTCTCTTTTTGCTTGTCTTGAAACTGTTATGCTAATCATTTCATTGGCATCCCAAAAGAATTGGAAGATACATCAAATGGATGTCAAAATCAGCCTTCGTAAATGGAGATATTGAAGAAGAAGTTTATATTTAAGCACCAAAAATCTACATAGACAATGAGAAGAAGATAAATTATTTAGGTTGAAGAATGCACTTTATGGACTAAAACAAGCACCAAGAGCATGTAACAGTCGAATTGATAAGTATTTCAAGGAGAAGAACTTCATCAAGTTTCCATATGAGTATGCACTCTATATCAAAATTCAAAACAATGATATACTGGTTTCATGCTTGCATGTAGATGACTTAATATTCACAGGAAACAATCTAATATGTTTAAAGATTTCAAGACGGAGATGACAAGAGAGTTTGAGATGACTGACATTGGATTGATGTTGTATTGGATTTAAAGTGAATCAAGAAGAAAATGGAATCTACATCATTCAGGAAAGCTATGCTAAAGCTGGTCTCTGTGGTCAGAATGTTGTGGGTCATTTCCTCCTAATTGGGAGGCCGAACCAAAGGCTGGGAAATGTGTTATTGCTGTTGCATTGCCGGCGAGGACTCCGGATGAGATTATTGAGGGGGATTACAGTTTGGATTGAGAGAATGCATGATGGCAGGGATAGAGAAGAAGGAATAGAGGAAATGACAGAGGAGTTTGGATTTGTGGAAGGCATTAGCTGAAAGTGAGATAAAACAGCCGTTCTAAAGCTGCCTCCGACGGTTGGACAATTGTTTATAGTGGATGAGAGGCAGTCGACCTAAGATGATCTATGTCATATAATGAGTGCGGAGAGAATAGATATCAAGAAGATAGTACATCTATTGAACAGGAAAACCATTGGAAAGCATCAAGCTTATAAGTGAACCACCATAGAGTTCTTCTAAGCAGTCCAAATCAACATCCACCATAGTTCCACTTTTTTCCTTCAAAAAATAACTTCATCTCCGATCACCTTCAACCAATGGACACTCCACCCCACTGTCTATCTAATCCATGACCATCCATGGAAATACGAAGACAGCATTACTCTTAGATGAGAGAAGACCGGAGCATAAATAAAGGAGAAGAATCTTCATTATTGCTGTCAAATTGGATAGATCTACAAGAGGCAAGCACAAAGATAAAATCCAGATTAAACTGGAAATTTATTCTCGGAATCGAAGAGAAAAGGAATTCTTCGATCGGAAACACACAAAAAACCGATTTACATCGGTATATATTTTACACAAAAATTTGACTAAAACTTGTGGAAATCGCTCTCTCTGAAAGGTATAAATGAGAAAAGAGAGACAGAGAGAGAGAGAGAGAACGCAATGTAACAACTATTATAACTGATGTATTTTTAATTCACAAAACCACATTTAAGATAACAGTAGTAGAAATATATCGTACTACCACATCTTGTCATGGACTTTGACTCTCTTTTTTGGCTTAAAACAGAAAATTATGTAAATGGTCATATCTTTGATCAAAATTAAGTAAATGACCATACAAAATTTTTGTCATAATATTTGTATAATATATACCATATTATCCTTCTATTTTCATGTGCATAATACATTTTGTATTATTACAACATTAAATCCACGTATAATAGATAGAACGAACATATGTTTGATGTATAGTGTGTATGGTCACCATACTCTATAATTATCTTTTGGATTAGTATGTTGGTGCAGAAATATAACTTTGGTTAACTATATGAACAACAATCTTAATTTTATACTTCATTTTGTATTTTCATCATATATGATTATGTTCATACTATACAAACATGCAGTTAATTATTAGTATATTTATACATCCTATGTAGAATTGTCATCCATGTTATATATATAATGGCTGGAGTTTTTGATTTTAGGTCAGACTATAATTGAGTTCCCTATTATTATAAACAACAATTTCAAATCTGTTATATGTTTATATTCTAATTCCACGAGCTTTTGGTCTTATTTACCATGACACATTTCTTTTTATTAGTAGTTGCATATAGTGATATTTTCCAAAGAATGAAATCCTCTTTATTTATTACAATAATTCTACATATACCAGATGATACATAATTCTTTATTTAAACCTCCCACCTTTGAGATGTCATAAAACCACTACGAAAATTAAGCAAATTAACTTTAAGAAGGGAAATTAGGCTCTACAGCCATATATCGGACCAAAATTAACAAAAGTACATAGATGTAATGTAGCAAGGTTAGTCGAATGGAACCACCACATTCACAAATAATAATTTTACCGCACTAAATAGAATCAATACTTCCTTCACAAATAGTTCTGCATCCAGCACTACTTCTTTCATGAATAGTTTTCACCTTGGGTAGATTAAATTCTTTCATGAATAGTAATTTCACCTACGGTAGATTGAATCACTATTTTTTTCACAAATAATTCTGCATTCACTAATACTTATGTATTCACATGAGGGTAATATCCAAATTTTTATGTGGGGTCATGGTTAGTTTCTTAATTTTTTTCTCTTATGTTTATATTCTTAATATCGATCTCCACTATGTACATTTAGCAAATTAACCTTAGTATTTATTCTTTAGTCCAAATTTGTTTCTAGTCCAAGTTCATTTTTTAAATTTATTTATAGTCTTTTAACCTTTTATGTGCAGTCTCATACTTACATATCTATACTATTAAAACAAAAAAAAAAACATTTATAAAAAACATGTTCTAACATGTTATATTATTATTTATACCATTGATCATATTTGATTTATCTAGGATTTCATTACGGAGGAAATAGATATTAAAATTTTAAGTTTAAACATAAATAAAAATTTATGTATACAAAATTTAAAATAAATGGTCTCACTTTTCTTAATTAATTTATAACAAAATAATAATTTAAAATTATGTGTTTTACTTCTATAATTAATTTAAAATAAAATTAATAATTTAAAATACTGGGTCCTACCTAATTAATTAAAAAAGAAAATCATAAAAATAAAAACAATATGTATAGTAGATATTAAATCAAACTATAAGTATCATTAAATAATATAATAAATCAGTTATCTTATAAACCATAAAATTAAACTTTAGTAATTATACACATAAAAACATAAAATTATATTTGGTAAATATATATACAGTAACATAAAAATATATTTTCTATTTTTAAATTGATATATATATATATATATGTATTATTTATATAACGAGACGTGTTGATATTTTTATAATTACGAATTTTTAATAATTTATTTTATTAAAATATATAAAATATTTAGAAAAATGAAACTGATTTAAAATAACTAATTAACTCATTTAATTATAAAAAAAGTAAAAATAATTAAGATGAAATAAATTTGATATACATATTATCATATTTTAACTTTCCTTAATATATACGAAATTTTATCTTTAACTAAAAGATATTAAAATTAAAAATTAGAATATAGACTATATGATTTCATCATATACTTACAAATAAAACTATTAATAAATCTAAAATTTTAACATGACATATTAAAACTATCAATAACTATTTTAAACAATAAAAATATAATTCTCATGACATATTGAAATTATCAAATATATATATAAAGAATGAAATTGTTAGTTAATATACCAAGCTGATGACCATACATCTCGACAACCAGATGGTCACACAGAAGACCAGACATTCTCACTGATGTATTGACTACCTCGCGGACGACCAGACGGTTTCACGGACGACCAGATGGTTTCAAGACTAGACGATCACACAGACGACCAAACGGTTTTGCATATGTCTTGATGATCTCGCGGACGACCAAACGGTTTTGCATATGTCGAGATAATCTCACGGACAACCAGACGGTCTCACGGACGACCAGATGAGCCCACAGACGACCAGATGAGCTCACAGACGACCAGGTGAACCCACAGACGTCTTGAGGAGATGTTGATGACCCGAGAGTCAAAATTTGGAATCAACAATCATTCATAAATACGAAAATCTGTAACCACACAACCAGACAGTCTCACGATCAGATGATGACACTGACGACCAGGTCTCGCAGACGTCTTGACAAACTTGCGGATGATCAGTTGGTCTCATGGACGACCAGACAACCAGATGTTCTCACTAAGGACCAGATGAGCCCACAGATGTCCCACATTGATGACCCCGAAGTCGAAATCTGTAATCAACGAACTCATAATTTTTCATTTATAAATACAAAATCTAAACTTATTTCAAAGTTCCTGAACCAACTAATCCGCACTCGTGCAATCCACACAACAATAGTTATCTCCCCTTCTTCCCCTGCAATATTTAGAACTGCAAATTTTGAAACCGAGACTATGACTGGTTTGCTTGATTCAACAACAAGCGGTTTGGTATCAGAGCAGTTACATGTACTTACTTTCAGGTAAAAAATCCTGGGAGAAGACGGAGAATGCTAGAAAAGTTGTATTTGTCAAACAAACGGTTTAGAACAAAGCACCTTAGGGATGGTGGATATCATTAATATCAGCAGCCATTATAAGTATTGATGAAGACGCATGGACTGCAATTGAAGAAGGATGGAGTCCACCAGGACCACCACCCAAAACTGACAAAGATGACAAGGAGATTTCTGAACTAAAGAACAGAAGATGATAAAACCTTGGCAACGTGGAATTCTAAAACTCTCAGTGAAATCTTCAAATATGTGGAGGTTAAACAGTACTATGAGCTAATTCAAAGTTGCAAATCTGCTAAAGTAGGGGTAAACGGGGTGTAGCCACACGGATACTTTACAAACCGGC
>KE155492.1:9513-22376 GCA_000411075.1 Sisymbrium irio
CTTTTTTTATCTATTAAATTGAAACTAAAAAAATTGATTATCAAAGGGTAAAACAGGATTAACATTAATCAAAAGATTAATTTACCGATTAAATTAGAGAAAGGTATAATGAGACAAAGTTGATTTGAAATTGGGTTAATTTTCCCAAATTCTCAAAAATAAATCTAGTTCATAAATGTTCTTTTTGCTTATAAGCTGGAGCTATAATTGAATTACATAAGAAAAGAAAAAGAGTGAAGTATATATAGATAAAGTATAAAATGATGAAAATAAATTTATTACTGAACCAGAACTGAATTAGATAAAACAAAATACGTTAAAATCATTAAGGAAAAACTTTGTCGAGCTCGAACGTAGTTGGGTTTAGCCCACTTAAAGAAATGTCTTAACCACCCACCAAACTAAGGATGAATATAAGTAATATGGGGCCCCGAAATGTTTAGATTAACTGGAAACCTGAGGCAAATTTCTTTTCCGATATAACATAAGCACGGTTCTGATTGTAGCGGAATTGGCACAGTCACAATTTTACAGGATAACAAGCAGTGTTTATCTTCGCCTATTTTAATCCACCTTTCTTCACGGCTTTGATACATCATTTAGATCGTCAAACACTCTCGCTACAACTGTGAAATCTCTACCGTCTTTACTATCTTGTGGAAGAAATGCAACTCTGCTGGTATGACTATGACACTATATTATATTATTATTATATAAGTCTACTTTATAACTATAATTTATCTGTATCAAAAATGTTTTTACAAAAATCAATTTGACAGTGAAAACAGACTATTTAAGTATTTATACAATACAAGAAAAAAAACAAGGTACTAATAAAAGTAGAACCAAGATGAAAACATACTATTTAAGTATTTATACAATAAAAGAAAAAAAATAAGGTACTAATAAAAGTAAAACCAAGATATGATCCAAGTGGATGATTTGAGGGCTAAGAGTGTTTAAAACTTTCCTATCGTTAGATGTGAAACCAAAACCTAGTGATGGTGACACCGATTTCTATCAGCACCAAAGGGAGTCTGGTACCTGAAAAGGAAAACTGGAATCTTTTGAAGTATGCAATGCTTCTCGCCTTCGAACCGAGGGTTGTCACTGAACATGGGGAGAAGGGTTTTAATGCCTAAGCCATGTCTGTTGCTCAGAAAAGGGACGGCAGACTGCCAAAAGCTGCAGACACAGCGGAGGTGACAGTATCAAAACCTGTCTCAAAACGACTATTGATTAGTTCCAGCAAGTCTTTGGGAAGCAAAGACCAATCTAGCATGGTTAGATACAGAAAGAGCATTACTGTGAAGAGTTCAGATCTGTGGGAGATAATCAAGCTGAACTCTCTTTGTTTATGATGTTAACTGAACAAAGAAAGTCTTTGTTTATATTTTGTTTTTTACCTTAATTTTTTAAAATCAACTAAAGAATCTCAATTATAAAGGGGTTAATTAGATAGTAAATAAAAAAATAAGAATATAATTAGCTGAATGCACAAAAAATTTCCAAACTTGGGTGGATTGTCATTTCAATTTCGTAAAAATGACGATTTAGGGCTGTTAACATTGTGCAATACATCATGTTTTGCAATCGATATAACCGAAGCTATTTCTCGATTTATGAACAAAAGAAAATAATGAAAATAGCTAACAATTAGATTGGCAGTGGTCTAGAAGCTAGACAATTATGCACCATGCATTTCTTGTGTCAGGCGGCTACATTAATAACAAAATCTTCAGTAGATTCATCGATTCATACATATTATTTACCATCTTTCTATATCAACCTATATGTTAACCTCTATATAAAGAGGTAACCGGTGAAGAAGTAATTGTCAGAAGCAGCTAAATATTCACCAGTCCATATATTTGTTCTCCTTTGCTGCGATAAAAGTTGTAGGGATCGATAATAAATTCAGGTGCCATGGGCCATCCGTAAAAGGTCTGTCTTCCTATAGGCTAAACAAGAATGTTCTTTTTGTCTGCTACCAACCATTAATTACCTTTGTCTCTACTTTAGATGCATGTTTGGTTGAGTATAGATATTTATTCTCTGCATATGCATAAAGCTTCAAATAAGAATATGCAGAATTCATGTATTGTCTATGATTGTTTCAATCGGAGCTATATACACATTTTTGCCGTTTATTATGTCGATTTTATCTTTCGTTAAAAAAAACCTTACATTTCTCTCTCCTTGTTTCAGATGGCTAGACTTGTTCGTCTTCAGCTTGGAGATTGGAAGAAATCAGACACCAGCGAATGGGATTTTGTTCCTAACCAAATGAATCTTGGCTATGGTGCGATGGTGCGTGATGACGAGCCCTTCGAGTCGTTCGTGGGAATCGTTCGCCGCCGATATCTGTTTTCCGATAGCACACCCATTGTGCTCACCTACCAATTTCCATACTGGATGTTAGTTCCAGATGGGAAGAAGACACCGCCTGTCACTGTTACTAATTCAGACGATGTTGCTCTCATGATGAGTATCCGTGACTGGTAACCTGAAGTCACCATTTGTGTTACCGGCGGCAGCGAAGCAGTTGCATCATATCATTTCTAGTGAAGGTCGAGTTTTACTGTTGGCGGTACATCGTTCAACCCTACATTTAGCCATGGTGGTTCATCTTCCACTCCTTTCGCTGCTGATGAATATTTTCTAACAACCTATTGTCTATATATTATTTAAGTAACAGGGTCTTATCATTCAGTAAAAACTTCAATTTCATCCCTTATGTAGATTTTTTCTCCGGCGGCATGTTGCAAGCTAGCCAATCTGTCCTCGAAGAAATTTTCACCGAGGAGGAAATGGTTGTTATTCATAGGGTTCATCTAGAAATGAACCAATCCAGAGCTGCTGCATCGATCGGTGACATTTTGCCTGTGAGACCTTCCACTGCCATCAACGAAACCGAGAATGTCGCCGTAAATGCCTCTACAGGTGTCGGTGGTTCAGCTTCAGTGGCAATAAGTATAACAATAAGTTTATAAATTTAACATAAATATTTAGTTATGTAACATGTTGGCTGGTTAACCATTTCATTAGCTTCATCGACATAATTGGTATTACAAATGATACTATAGTCGGTTTGTCTAGCTATACAAAACGAATAAAATTATGTTTTTAAGGTTAACTCAGATATAATAGGGTACAAAAATGGAATAATGGTTAATATGTTCAGTATCTTATTCAATATACTCTATAAAATGACAAAAATATAGTCTTATTCCTCTCGTATGTGTAAATTTATGTTTATCCAGCTATAATAAAGTATATATTAGTGAGTATGAATGGATATGTATATTTTACTGTATAGTCAACCAGAATTTTATTGAACTGATTATATATCATTCGCTTTTAATGTAAAGGTAATGGTGAAAATGATGTCCGTGGTGTGGATCTGAACCACGCCCCACCTAACGAGAATATTTACACTGTCGGCTCTGGGAAGCTAGGGTTGGTTAGAAATGGGACCACTTGTGGAAGAGAGAAAAATACCATGGGGTTTTGGAATGGTCTAATATATGGGAATAGTTCAGGTCACGGGGCTACAGTTCCGAGTGGGGTCAATGTGATTCAAGGAAATGACATGAAAATTGATAATGCCAATCCGCAGATCCTTACACAGGTTTTGGCAACTAACATGGATGGGGATGGATCTAGCAGTGGGTCTTCTACTGAAGTTCATTCTCCTCTGAACCCGGAGATTGAGAACGAATTTGTGATCCAGTCCGTTGAGCCAAACGTACAGAACGCTACATCTGATGGTAACCAAGGTATTATTTGAATTGGGTGTGTAATTTATAAGTTAATGCATAATATTCATTTTGTATTATTGATGTGTATATCTTGATTTCATGTAATATTGTTACAGCTGCCGATAACTATGTTCCAATTGTAGCTGAGCCATGCAACACCCCATCTGTTCAGCTGACTTTGGGACTGGGCACTGCAATCATTCCCTATGGTCCGCAGAATGAGCTCATTTCGCTGGACAGTTCCTCTGATGAAAGTGATGCCGATGGTGGGTCTTAAACCTTGATATATAATAGTACTCTATGTGAAGCATGTAATATATTGAACTTTGTAGCCCCAATGTTTTACTAGTTCGCTCATGGTCAGTTTTTGGTTGAGTGGTTAAGTTATTTGTACGGGGGTTAATATTGTGTGAACGGTTATCTATGTTCTGGACGAATATCTGTTTTGTTAACTGTTATGCAAAACACTGATGGATTAATATAATGTTTAATATAAACTTCTTCCTCCGTTTTGCATTTTATATTGTTTGCTATAGATAACACCTAATGACTAATAGATCAACATCTTGAAATGTAGGCGAACAAGTGAACAACCCAACTGAGTTATTCGTGGGTATGGTATTTAAGAACCGGGAAGCATTTAAGCTACACCTTGCACTTTATGCAATTAACAATAAATTCAGATACCGTAGCCCCCGGTCAACGCCTAATGGAATGGTGGTTTCTTGTATGGGTGAATCATGCCAATAGAGAGTTTTTGCTGCTCGAGTGGTCAAATCCGATATGTTTGAAATAAGGAAGGTTAACCTAGACCATCGATGCAATGTTGATGACCGCATCGGATATGAAAGGCAAGCAACAACAACGCTAGTTGGTGATGTGTTAGAACCTAGATTTACTGGTTCAAGTGGAGGTCCTAAGCCAAATGATATTACCGGAATGATGCAAGGAGATCATGATGTGAAAATCTCATACTGGAAAGCATGACGATCTAAGGAGATGGCTATGGATTCAGCGAAGGGTTCTTGTGGCGAGTCTTATACCAACCTTCCTACTTACCTGAAAAACTTGGTGCTCGCAAATCCAGGTACAATTGTAGACTTGCATACATAGATCCACTCACAAATTGGTGACCGTTTCAAATATCTGTTCTTCGCTATGAATGCTTCCATTAGAGGATATGCATACATGCAAAAGGTTGTTGTCGTAGACGGGACACACTTATAACTTGAAAGGGAAATATGTAGGTTACCTCCTCACTGCTTCAGCACAAGATGGAAATTATCAGCTTTTCCACTAGCTTTTGCCATAGTCGACAGTGAGAACGACAAAGCTTGGGAGTGGTTCTTCGAAAAATTATCCGAGTTGTGCCAGACGAGGATGATCTCGTATTTGTCTCAGACAGACATGCATCTATATATTATGGGCTAAGCAAGGTATGTTGTTAATTCAATATGTAGACATTTATATACCGGTGATGAGCTAAGATGTACGGTTAACAACGATATTATACATACATCATGCATATCAAAAACATAGCAGCTAAACATTTATACAAAAATAGACTTGTGATGTTAAACGGTTGAAAATGTTATTATCGGCATACATCTATATTATATACTAAAATAAACATGTTTGATATCGTATAAAAACTTTTAATTTGTACACGATTTAGGATTTAGGTTTCCGGTTTAGTGTTCACCCTCTTATGCTTAATATATGTGTTTAATTCATAAATTTTAGGGATTGATTTTAAAGTTTAGGGTAGTTGGTTTTAGTGCTTAAGGTTTAAATGATATTAGTTTCGGTAACGCACTAACTCTCCAAATAATTAATTCTATTACTTGTACATCGTGTTAGATGTCTAATATATTTGTCACTTATATAACCTGTATATATGTAGTTATGTACTTCATAATACATATGTAGCTAGCTAAACATATTGGGAACCGATTATAACATATATTGATGGTCTAAGTATCTCTTTGGATTTTGTTTTGCAGGTCTACCTAACAGCTGGACATTGTGCGTGTGTTGTCCACCTAAAAAGAAATATACGGACATACTTCCAAAATAAGCACCTACACTATCTTGTCATGAGAGCTGCACGAGCATACAAAATGGCTGACTTCTACTTAATTTTCAGAGAAATCAAGAACATGGATTCTGAGTGTGCTGACTACTTACTTAGCATAGGGCTCGGTCACTGGGATGGATCCCATTTCCCCGGATGCAGATACAATAGTATGAGTTCTAACATTGCAGAATCCTGGAATGCTGTACTACGAGAAGCAAGAGAATCTCCGATTATCCCCTTGGTTGAATACATACGGTCTAAACTAATGAGTTGGTTCGTCAAACGTCGGGATTTTGCCAACAGTGGTTTTGACACCATTACACCTATAGTTATGGAAGCGATGGCTAGGAATTTGGAAAAATGTGGAGGCTACAACGTCCAGAAAATAAACAAATCAGAATTTGAAGTTAGAGCTAAAGAGGGGATAACTTTCCACTTGAATCTTGGTGACAAATCATGCAGCTGTTTCGAGTTCCAGATGCTGAAAATTCCATGTTCACATGCGATAGCGCCGCAATCAAATGGAAGATACGTGTTGATTCGTTGGTAGCAACCGAATACAATACCAGAAATCTAACAGCTGCACACGAAGGTCATATATATCCGTTTATTGATGACGAAGGGGTGTCAGAGATGGCCTTTGAAATTGCAAATTTTACATTGTACCCTCCGGTCAAACGTCTTCCACCTCGTAGGCCACGTAAAAGCGATTCTTATCACGGGGAGAATTTACATTAAGCTAAAATTCTATCAAGTTTATGTTGAAAAAATTGTACAATCATACTAATGTTCAGATTTGATTTTTAACAGATGAAGCGGAAGTTGAGGAAACATACAGTGTGCAGCAGATGTAACAGTTTGGGGTACAACCGGGCGACCTGTAAGATGCCAATATAAGTAGTATTTGAAAAAGTATGTAAAAGGATAAAGGTCTAATTATCCTTTAATTAAGTTTCAATCCTCTGTTTTAGCTTTTACTCTGCTTTTGCTTGTTTCACTTGTTTATTTTGCTATTTGAAATTGTTCTTCTTTTAATTTTTTTTGTTAGGTTGCTAGTGTTGAATATCTTGCATGATTGGACTTGGATTAGACTGTAAATTGCATTACTTGTGTGTTCATCTTCCTAAGTGGATTAGACCCTTATTGCTATAATGACTAGGTTGATTGATGCCTAAGACTAGTGATTAGGAATTGATTCTAAAAGTATCTATTATCACGCATACAAAAGATCCGGTTAGAGAGACAGGCACCATCTTTTGCCTTTTACTCTTCCAGCACTGGTTAAGTGGCACGGTTTCTTTTTCTTCTTGGGTCAATCCAATAGAGAAAGAAGGAGTACATGACAGTACAACACCTCCCTCTACCTGTGCAACGCGAAATAGTTATAAAAATATTAATTACTCGACCCATGTTCAAATGGGAAATGGTACAGTTGATAAATATCTCTTCCATGAGATCACTACTCTGAATACGCTCTTCCTCTCGCAGATCCCCCCCTAAATCAGCTCCGGCGGTGGTTTCATCATTGTTTGGAGGGTCATTCACAGTGAATGGATGATCAGACTAGACAAAGAATGATATGAAGCACATGATTAATCAATTGAGATATAAAACAAAATTAGAGAGTAATATGAACAACACATAACCACGCCACCAGAATACTTGGCAGACGCAATAAAAGCAAGTTTATTAACATTGATACTAGTGAAACTAACCAATAATAAGTCACATAACATTTAATTATTATGTTATAAGTCTAAACAGACATGTTAAATGTACTCAATTCATACCTCACCTTTAGGAGCAGCGGACGGGGTCGCCAACGTTTATATCATCATTGACAATAAATTCAGGATCAGCCTAGAAATTGATAACATTGATAACCATATCATTATCGGTTAACATTGCAAATAACCGCTCCTTAATATATTGTATGTACACACCAAAACGTCCAGTGAGTTAATTCATACCTCTTGCAAGTCTTCGGTCATCTGATGATTGTCTCTCTCATATTGTTTGCATTCGAACTACATCGACGGACTGAGTCTTCAAATGCTCCGGGAATAACAACAGTACCAGAGCATCCACCCTATATAAAATAGAGTACACAGACATTAATGGTTGATACAATATAATTATTTTCACAGATATAATCCATACCTCAGGCACGGTGCTGTGGAGGCTTCCAAGAACATCCGAAATCACTTTATCCGCGCCGGCACCTCCAATGCTAGTATTGACGAATACATTAGAACTTGGCACGGGCATATTCGCCGCACTCGGCGAGGATGGATCACTTCTTTCACGCCCAGAAGTGAGTTCCAAATTCTCAGGAGAACAGAACACACTGTTTTCGAACAACTTCTTTACACTTCGAAAAATTGCTACTTGCGCCAATCCCAATTCATCGCGTATCTCTACCTTTACACTCTCCTTAAACTCCAAAAACGACTGCTTCAATTCAGACACGTTATCATCAATTCGCCGAATCTCACCTTTAAAATTCTCGATAACATTCGAGGAGACCTGATTTTCAACTCTTCGAAACTCTACTTGCATCTTCTCGATTAGCATAGAAGAAACCAAGTCAACGTCAAAATCTCCGCGTGCAGTGACAGGTGTTTTCCCTTTCTTACGGCGATTAGCTTTGAGCTCAGATGCCTTTCGTGCCTTTGCTTGTTCACGCAAGGTGTCCACGTTGGCTTTAGTCAATCCCCCTGTGAAGATCGAGTTTTTAAACTTTAAACCGTCTTCAATCAACTTCATCATGTTGTCGACCAGTGTATTCTCCTACTCATCTGACCAACCAAGACTTTCTTTATCGACAACACTTTCAGCATCTGCAGGAATGATGGAATAAACATTCGTCTGCACATACAAAAAGTTGTAAGTAATAAGGTTAACCTACTACAATTGTTAACATTATCAACACCAGATAATAAATCAAGTAACCGCATAATAATATAGTAAGTTTACAATCATTTAGTTACCCGTGGATCTTTGTCTACCACACGTGCGTGCCCGAGACTGATTGTTATCCTTAAAGAAGATTTTGTATGTTCATCTCTGTCGTCTTCTTCGGAATCACAATCTGAAAATGATGGTTGTTTGAGTACGACTTTCTCATTCTCTTCTTCGATTTTTGTCGGAAATTTACCACAATTAAGACCCGTCACAACTGCAAATTCTCTCAGGGAATATCTAACTGGTTTTCCGGCGTATAGAAACCAGACCTTGTGTTTTCTGTTGGTCTTCAACTGTCTGGACATAATATATCTGCCAAACCGCCCAGATAGTGTGGGTTCATCAGCCAACGATATAAACTTCCCAAATGCTGAATTCTTCAAGAACTCGACCTCTTCTGCGGTTAGAGCATTCAGAACGGTGCGAATAGCCCCTGAAGTATGATATGAACTAACCCTAACATCGACTGGTTCTTCGCCGGCGACAAACACTCTCGCCGGAACTTTGCAGTGTTCTGTTTCAGGAGACTACGGTGGAGAATCGTCCACGATTCTCGAGGAAACCATCTACAAAGAAAGTAAATTGAGTCTCTTTCCGACACACCGAGCAATTAGAAATAAGACAGTTAACAAAATTGTTACATTCTTTGGACTGGAAATAAGAAATCTCGGTCGAATTTCTATTTAGACGGTAAAGTTTAATGCTGTGAAAGATCTGAAATTTCCTTCGAAAGAATAGAAAATAATCACCGGAGAAGAAATAATGATATTATCCCTTTGACGGACTAACCGATGTGTTTGTACAGTGTTCAATGAATTGATGCGACCGCTTGAATCATTTCAATTTTTTTTCTCTTCTACGTTTATTACCGTATAAACATAGGTGTGTAAGACATAAATTCTAGACTTTTGTATGCATGTAATTAATTATGATTCCGACATGCTTTACACGCTAACGTAGGCATATACTTTATATATTATATATATATAGATTTACGGTTACATGGTTGTATAGATGACGGAGGATTTTTTTCGGATTATCGTAAAAGTAACAGTGGTTGAATAGTGATTATGTTAGAAAACTAAATATCATAAAGTTTTTGTATATGAAGTGCAAATTCTCATTATAAAATACAGTCACTGTTTTATCTTTATTCGCGCTCGCATCTATCTTATTAAAATAGGAATTTAATAAAAGAATAAATTATCATACTATGTTATATTATGTTTTCAGCCATTAATAATATTTAAGTTTTGTAGGATAAGGTTAATATAGACACTAATATTTTTAGATTCTAACCATAAATAAAAATTGATATATCTAAAATTTTAAAATATTAGATCTCACTTTCTTAATTAATTAAAATTATAAATCTCATTTATATAATTAATAAAAAACGAAAATAATACTTTAAAATAATGGATTCCATTTCTCTAACTAATTTAAAATGAAAAACTAAAATTAAAATAATATATAATAAATATTAAACAAATTATAGATATAATTAAATAATATAACAAATAAATTATTTTGATAAACCATAAAATTAAATTTTAGTAAATATACACATAAAGTAATATAAAAATATATTTGAAAAGTACATACAGTAATACAAAATATATATTTATATTTTTAATTTGATATATATTTTATTCACATAATTACGGGTTGATCTTTCTATAATGATGGGTTATAAGTTATTTTATTAAAATATAGTTATTTATAAAATCACAATTTAAACAAAAAAACAATATTATATTATATTTAGTTTAAATATATAATACCGCACTCAAGAGACTCATTTATTTTTACTACTTTTGATTAAACTAAACTAGAGAAAAATAATACTGTTTTACTATTTTTGCATATCTATCTTTCAGAAAAAATATTTTTTTAAAATATTTTTATCTCGTACGCGTACACACGGATTCCAGTCTAGTTAATTTATATCTATAAAGTTAACTTTTCTTTTTTCTGGTGCTGATACCTCATCAAGAAAAAACTATACACACTTCAATTATCACTTATTAAAATAAAACAGCGTTTGACAATAATAAGCAACAAAATGTTTGATTCCAAAATATAATAATTACACAAATTTTTTTAAAATTTAAAATTTTATTTTAATTTTTATTATATTTCTTTTTTTTATTGTATTTTTGAAACTCATAATAAATATTATATTATAAGATCACTAACATATTAATATGACTTTGATATTCACGTTACAAAGCATCTAAATATGGACATAGATACAGAAAAAATTGGAGGAAAAATAATCAATATTGATAATATTGGTTGAAAAATGATAAAATCAAACCAAAAATACAAAGTAACATAAACCAAAAAGTTAAAAAAAAACTCCATATTTAGAGAGATGATAAAAAATAAATAAAAAACTATAAAATTTTGGAATTTAAAGCTGATCAATAATATTTAATAAACTTGGAATTTGAATCCCCCGACACTCCAGCTACTATTACAAAATCTTCACCATCCAATGGAAGAAACGCAACTCTAATAGAATAACTCTCACGTCGTCTAGTTGTTATAGCGTTGAAGTTTATCTATATATTATCAAATTGATGATGAGAGAGTTTTTCTTGCAGAATAATAAAGAAAGTAAGTTAAAAGCAAAACAAACCTTGTAGTAGTAACCGAAGGGGATGACTTGAGAGCTAAGAATGTTGAAGGTTAAAATCAGATCTTCCCTACATGCGAATGTTGTGAATCATTTCCTTGTATCCTTTGTTGGCAGGAGTTTCAGATCTCTAGCAATCACTTGTCATCAAATAAAACGCCCATAAATCAATATTCCAAGTCACGAGATACGAAAATGTAACCTTAAGAAAAGAAAATTCCTCTTACGACATAAGAACATCTAACCTAAATCTTATATGTTCACTCACTAGTCATCATGTCTTCCAGATTCTTAAGATTTGCAAGAGATGAGGAATTCGGGTTCCGTGTCTGATGTGTGGCATGGAGATTGTTATGCTTAGCAAGATTTTGTACAAGAGAACCAGCAGTGTTGTGATTGATGATGGGCTAATAAACAAGGTATGTAGGAGTTATACCACACGCTTGTCCTCCTCACGCATATCGCTACTTGTTTTAGACAGTCTTTCAGATTTTCCATCTCGTGTACTGTTGTAATTTTATAAGGAAGAGTTTCAACGAGCACAAATAAAAAAGAGAAGTTGTTTGCAGATTGGGTATGTTTTTTTCACCAAAAACGTCTTCGTACGTAATCAATTCGCCAAGATCATTTTCTAAGATAGTTATGCTGGCCATCAATCACAGGTATTTGACACAAAGCATAATGGACTACTAGTACTGGGGTTTGAGGAGTTTGCTCGTGCTCTCTCCAAATGCTCCTATAGAAGACAAGATTGACTGTACGCCTCTGATCTCAAAACCATGTGTAACAAATTATCTCATGTTTATTTGCTTGAGATTCTCATTAATATCATTTTGCAGTTTCGTTTCAGCTATATGATCTTAAGTAACAAGGTTTCATGGAGAGGCAGGAGGGCAGTCTCGAAGAGGGGACGGACGAGATCCTTGACAGATTTGTCCTTGTTGTCTGCATAGCTCTCTTCCTCATGATAGAGTTTTCTGGCGGGAGATGGATCCCATCGAAAAATAATTTGATCATTTTGCCCCTAACTAATTAAAAGATTTACGACAAAAACCTAAACCGTCTCTTCTCTGCTGCCTCTTCGGCTCTTCTCTCGCACACTTGTTTATGATTTTTGTTTCTCTTCGCCTCTCCCTCTCGAAAACAGTGTTGGAGATGGATTTAACACAATCCCAAAAAACCCATCCTAAATTGGTATCGGTCTGGTTTACGAATTAAAGACTTTAATCCGGCACATCTCGTCGACCATTCAAACAGGAAAGGTCCGAACCGGCCCGAAAAAAAAAGAATAATCATAATATAAAAGGAAGATGGACTTCAAGAAAAAGGAGATAATCACAAGATTTCCTATTCTTTTCAGGAATAGAGTCGAGCCGAAGACCGACTCAAATGTGTATATAAGGAGAAGAGGTGAGACGAG
>KE155494.1:0-20591 GCA_000411075.1 Sisymbrium irio
CCGTCGTCTTCCACCATATCCTCCGACGGCTCGCGGAGGCGCGGATGGTTACCCATGTGGGTCGAGTCGTCGAGCTCATTAGGTCACAAGAGTGCAAGTGCGACGAAGACGTGGCTTTATCGGTTCTCAAAACCTACGGAAAGAACTCAATGCCCGATCGAGCTCTGGATGTTTTCCAACGGATGCCGGAGATCTTCCGATGCGAGCCTGGGATTCGTTCGTATAATTCTCTACTCAGTGCGTACGTTGAGGCGGAGCAATGGGGTAAAGTCGAGTCCTTGTTTGCATACATCGAAACAGCCGGCTTGGCGCCAAACCTGCAGACGTATAATGTTTTGATTAAGGTGCCATGTAAGAAGAAGCAGTTCGATAAAGCGAAAGACCTTCTGGATTGGATGTGGAAAGAGGGTTTGAACCCCGATGTGTATAGCTATAGCACTGTGATCAATGATCTTGCTAAAGCTGGAAACTTGGTTGATGCATTGAAACTGTTCGATGAAATGTATGGAAGAGGTGTGGCAGCTGATGTTACCTGCTATAATATCTTAATCGATGGGTCTCTTAAGAAAAGAGATCACGACAAGGCTATGGAACTGTGGGACAAGCTGTTGGAGGACTCGTCTGTTTATCCAAATGTTAAGACTCACAACATCATGATTAGTGGTTTGAGCAAATGCGGAAGAATAGATGATTGCTTGAAGATATGGGACAGAATGAAACAGAACGAGCGAGAGAAAGATTTATTTACATATAGCAGTATGATACATGGGCTGTGTGGGGTAGGAAATGTTGATCAGGCCGAAAGTGTGTTTAACGAGTTGGTCGAAAGTAAAGCCTCTATTGATGTGGTTACATACAATACTATGCTTGATGGGTTTTGCCGTTGTGGGAAAATTCAGAAGAGCTTGGAGTTATGGAGAATTATGGAGCAGAAGCATTCAGTTAATACAGTGAGTTATAACATTTTGATAAAAGGGTTGTTGGAGTATGGGAAGATCGATGAAGCAACAATGATTTGGAAGCTTATGCCTGCGAAAGGCTATGCAGCAGACAACAGAACTTATGGTATATATATACATGGGTTATGCGTGAATGGTTTTGTAAATAAAGCATTGGGGGTGATGAAGGAGGTCGAGAGCAAAGGCGGGCATCTGGATGTTTATGCATATTCTTCAATCATAGACTGTTTGTGCAAAGAGAGAAGACTAGAAGAAGCATCAAATTTGGTAAAAGAGATAAATAAACATGGCGTGGAGCTTAACTCTCATGTCTGTAATGCATTAATGGGTGGGTTAGTCCGAGAGTCGAGACTTGGTGATGCTTCTTTCTTGCTGAGAGAAATGGGGAAATACGGTTGTCGCCCGTCTGTTGTATCTTACAACATTCTTATTGACGGTTTGCGTAAAGCTGGAAATTTCGGTGAAACACCAGCTGTTGTGAGAGAAATGCTTGAAAATGGGTGGAGACCAGATTTTAGAACTTATAGTTCACTTTTGGGTGGTCTTTGTCACGAAGGGAAGATCGAATTGGCCCTCGACTTGTGGCACCAATTTCTTCGAACGGGTCAAAAGCCCGATGTGACCATGCATAACATTTTAATCCATGGCTTGTGCTCTGTTGGGAAACTTGATGATGCAATGAATGTCGTGGCTGATATGGAGCACCGGAACTGCGTTGCAAATCTCGTAACCTACAACACATTGATGGAAGGATTCTTCACAGTTAGAGACAGCAACAGCGCGACGGTGATTTGGGGTTACATGTACAAGATTGGGTGGCAACCTGATATTATATCCTACAATACCATCTTGACAGGGTTGTGTATGTGCGGCAGAGTTTCGTACGCTATCGAATTCTTTGATGATGCTCGAAAACATGGCATAGTTCCAACCGTTGTCACCTGGGACATACTCGTTCGAGCTGTGGTGAATCGCTAACGGAATACATATTACAGGAAAGCTTAATCTGTTGCATATTGCTGTCTAGGATTCAGTTTAATCTCTGGGTCAGCTCAGCTAGCTTTCTGCGATAAAAGGTGCAATGCTCCTCCATTATATGCGTGGAACGACTTTCGATTTGAAAGTTGAGCTTTGATGCATCGATGCTCGGAAGTGAAAGGAGGTAAATCACAGTAAGTCACTAGCATTATACATACATTACAAGCATTTCGATGATGACTCACATTGGTTTGAATGATAATGAGTAAAACATCATCGAGATCGAATACGTTGGATTATTCGCATTGGTTTGAATGATTTGAGAATACATCATCGAGATCTGATATCCGATGATGCAAAGAAAACTCGTAGCTTGATGAATCCAAAAGTGACAAGTTTCCCACTTTGGGACTGTGTTATCAAGTCATATTGATCTATTTCGATTGATACAGAGTCCAATCTTTCCTGTCTCTCACTCATTCCTTCTTGTTTCCTTTACCTTTATCTGCTTCTTCTGATAACAACGTCTGCTCGTAGACAAACTGCGTGAGCAGTGGGATAAGGATAGCACCAAGAACCGCAACTTTTCTCCAATCCGGTGAAGAAACGAAGGAATCAGCAATAGCGAGAACCACGATCCCAATTAAGCCGAGGTAAATATTCCTTCTTCCCATTGATCCTGCACTTTCTTTGGTAAGCTCTTGTATTTTCTCAGTTTCCTCTTTAGCTTTCTCTCCATCTACAGGCTTTTTATCGCGTAAGCTCTTGAAGAACAATCCTTCATTCCTGTCTATCACGATCTTCTCCTCAAACTCAGCCAACATATTATCGTTCTCCTCTATCTCCAATCTATTTAACCCGGCAGATTCCTCAAAAGCTTGCATCTTGCTCTCGATATTCTCTAGTATCTGCTCAATCACCCGAAAAAGAAAAAAAAACAATATCAGCTTATCTATCTCTCTGTTCCTGCAAGATCATCGAGCAAATCAAAGTCTTCGAAAGCTTATGAATTCACACGATTGAAAAGAAAAGACAACTCTTATGGATCAAGTTGTAAGCCATGCAAACGATAAGTTATACACTATTCCTAAAACTTTGAGAACGAAGAAAGTTACAATTTTTCAAAAACGGATACAAACCCTTGAGCTTGCTTCGTCGAGGTCTTTCATGGCGTCTTCTCCGACCTTGTCAAACTCCGCGTTGGCTTCTTCAGCAAACTTGGTGAGATAGTCTGATCGTTCGTCCAAGAAATCCGTTAAACGGACCTTCGATGTCTGAAGCATGGCGATCCTGGCTAAGAGTTCTTGTCTCTGAGTATCTCCTTCGGGTTTTAGAGGGTCGGGATCAGAATCTGAATCCGAATTTCCATCCCTGGATTTCGAGAGACAGAGAAATTGGGTTCTGGAAATGGAATGTCTTGAGGCGTTGAATAGAACATGGAAGTTTGGTGTTAAAGTTGTCTGAAATGCTTGAAGTGTGTTCATCATATTGTTTGTTTCTGAAGAAGAAGGAGAAGAAGAGGGCTTGTTTCACAGTAACCTTTCGTTCTTTAATTTTAGTTTACGCATTATCCAAAACCAGTTTTGAGTTTTAAAATATTTACACAAAAGACCCTGTTTTCGCGGATTATTTTATGTCAGAGTATCTTACTTTCATTCGTGTCTGTTGGATTATTATTATTTTTAATAAGTTTACTATTCTTCTTACACAACAACAAAAAACAAAAATCAATGTTCCCATATATAATGGGCTTAACTCTGTTAAAACTGTTGTTGGGCTTTATGATGTAACTTGCCCATTACTGTTGGATCAAAGATTAACAAAAAAGAGAGGGTCCAGAGTTGAACAACCAGTGGGTTTCCGGGTCAACCCGAAAAGGTTGATTCTTATTACCGCTAAAAAGTTTGATTTTGGACTAGACGTAGCTCTTGGGACCTTATTTGCCACTTTCGTCTGGATGCTTTCTTATGTTTCTCATGATTAAGAGCAGCCGAAACCTCAGTTCAAGCTCCGGCGAGGTTCGTATTTTGTCGGATTGCAGTTTGAAATCATGTATTTTCGAGTTCTCTGGACGTCGTCCTCGCCCATGTTTGATTCTTTCTCCTTGGTACGTCGTTTGAATTTCTCCACGGATTTGGGTCGTCGAGTCTATGGACTTGTTTCCCCCAACCATGACCAGATATATAACAATCTACTGGAAGCATGTATGGAGCAATGTAAACTCGTCAAGAGTCGTAAGGTGTTCGACGGAATGCCTCACAGACTTGTACATGCCTTGAGAACGGGCAAAGCAGTCCATTCCCGGATTTTGACACTTGGAATCGATTCAAAAGGCAGGTTAGGCAATGCCGTTGTGGATTTGTATGCCAAGTGTGCAGAAATATCTTATGCTGAGAAAGTCTTCGACTCTCTTGAAAAGGATGTAACGGCTTGGAACTCGATGCTATCGATGTATTCCAGCATTGGGCTACCGGGAAAGGTTTTGAGGAGTTTCGTATCAATGTTTGAGGATCTGATTTTTTCAAATAAATTCACTTTTTCGATTGTTTTATCAACCTGTGCCAGGGAGACCAATGTAGAGTTCGGCAGACAAATTCATTGCAGTATGATGAAGACTGGAGTTGAAAGCAATTCGTATTGCGGAGGGGCTCTAGTTGATATGTATGCCAAGTGTGACGGTATAGGGGATGCTCGTCGAGTTTTCGATGGGATATTGGATCCCAATACAGTTTGCTGGACATGTTTGTTTTCTGGCTATGTCAAGGCTGGTTTGCCAGAGGAAGCCGTCATAGTATTTGAAAAGATGCGGGATGAAGGCCATCGTCCTGACCATCTAGCTTTTGTGACTGTCATAAATACGTACATCAGTTTGGGGAAGCTGAAGGATGCACGTCTCTTGTTTGGAGAGATGCCAAGCCCGGATGTGGTAGCTTGGAATGTAATGATTTCAGGGCATGGGAAACGAGGATGTGAGACTGTGGCTATTGAATACTTTCTCAATATGCGGAAATCTGGTGTTAAATCCACTCGTTCTACACTAGGAAGCGTTTTGAGTGCCATTGGAATTGTAGCAAATCTTGATCTAGGTTTGGTAGTTCACGCAGAGGCTATTAAACAAGGGCTTGCCTCCAATATATATGTTGGCAGTTCTTTGGTCAGCATGTACTCCAAGTGTGAGAAAATGGAGGCTGCTGCAAAAGTATTTGAAGCTTTGGAAGAGAGGAATGACGTCTTGTGGAACGCGATGATAAGAGGTTATGCACATAACGGCGAAGCCCACAAGGTTATGCTACTGTTTATGGATATGAAATGCTCTGGCCATAACATTGACGATTTTACCTTTACAAGCCTGTTAAGCACTTGTGCTGCATCGCATGATTTAGAAATGGGCAGCCAGTTTCACTCACTTATCATCAAGAAGAAACTAGCGAAAAACTTATTCGTAGGAAATGCATTAGTAGATATGTATGCAAAATGTGGAGCTCTTGAAGATGCACGGCAGATTTTTGAGCGCATGTGTGATCGTGACTATGTATCCTGGAACACAATGATTGGGGGTTATGTCCAAGATGAGAATGAGAGTGAGGCTTTTAACTTGTTCAAGAGGATGAATTCGTGCGGTATGGTGTCAGATGGAGCATGTTTGGCTAGCACACTTAAGGCATGTGCAAATGTTCGTGGTCTTTATCAAGGAAAACAAGCTCACTGCCTCTCTGTCAAATGTGGCTTAGACACAGATCTTCATGCTGGTAGCTCGCTCATTGACATGTATTCCAAGTGTGGGGCCATCGAAGATTCACGTAAAGTTTTTTCTTCGATGCCTGAGTGGAGCGTTGTGTCGATGAATGCTCTCATTGCAGGTTATTCTCAGAACAACTTGAAAGAAGCTGTAGCTCTGTTTCTAGAAATGCTGACCAGAGGTGTTAACCCATCTGAAGTCACTTTTGCCACCATTGTTGAAGCTTGTGCTAAACCAGAATATTTGACCCTAGGAACACAATTCCATGGTCAAATAATAAAGAGGGGACCCTCATCTGAAGGTGAATATCTAGGGATTTCCCTTTTAGGCTTGTACATGAATTCACACAGAGTGGTGGAAGCGTGTGTTCTCTTCTCAGAGTTACCAAGCCCTAAGAGTATCGTTCTTTGGACGGGGATGATGTCAGGGCATAGTCAGAATGGTTTCTATGAGGAAGCTTTGAAGTTCTACAAAGAAATGCGTCATGATGGTGCTCTACCTGACCAGGCAACATTTGTCACTGTTCTTCGAGTGTGTTCTGTCCTTTCTTCTGTAAGAGAAGGTAAAGCTATTCATTCTCTTGCCTTCCACTTGGCACATGACTTGGACGAGTTAACCTCTAACACCCTAATAGACATGTATGCTAAATGTGGGGACATGAAAAGTTCATCACAAGTTTTCGGTGAAATGAAGCGTAGAAGCAACGTTGTCTCATGGAATTCCATGATCAATGGGTATGCGAAAAATGGCTACGCTGAAGATGCCCTTAAGATATTTCATTCCATGAGACGATCCCATATCATGCCAGATGAAATCACATTCCTAGGTGTTCTTACAGCTTGTAGCCATGCAGGGAAAGTGTCCGATGGACGGAAGATTTTTGAGATGATGATTAGTCAATATGGTATTGAAGCGCGTGTAGATCATGTAGCTTGTATGGTTGATCTTCTTGGGAGATGGGGTTATCTTAAAGAAGCCGAGGACTTCATAGAAGAACAAAACCTGAAACCAGATGCAAGACTGTGGTCATCTCTTCTTGGTGCATGTAGGATCCATGGAGATGACATAAGAGGAGAGATTGCTGCTGAGAAGCTCATTGAACTAGAACCACAAAACTCGTCAGCTTATGTTCTTCTTTCGAACATATATGCCTCACAAGGACGTTGGGAAAAGGTAAATGCTTTGAGGAAAGAGATGAAAGACAGAGGAGTCAGCAAGGTACCCGGATGTAGTTGGATTGATGTGGGACAGAGAACACACAAGTTTGCTGCAGGAGACAAATCTCATTCTGATATAGGAGAAATCGAGACGTTCCTTGAAGATATATATGGTTTGGTGAAAGATGATGCCATCGTCAATCCTAATATCGTGGGACATGGTTTTCTTGATTGTGTGTAATAACAGGCCACTATATCAGAGTTGAAAGAAAAGCTTGCAGAGGAGGAGTGGAGTAAAGTTAGGAATGATGTGATTGCCAGGTTTAACAGTAAAAAAATAAAAAAAGCTGGCTGAGGAGATGAGAATGCTCAAGGTGGAGGTCCGGAAATCATTGGAAGAGCGAGACATGTTGATAGGATCATTGGAGGTTAGTTCAAAGTTTGCATTTACTGCATTCCTGCCTCATATTGGTTATCTGCAGGAAAAGCTTGCGAAGAAGGAGTCAAGTAAACAGGCAAGGCTTTCTGTATCTGCTTTTGATTTCTCATGTGAATACTTTATCACTTAAAATGCAAATATTTAATCGAATTTGCTTTCCTCTTGCTTGTTTTACATTAGGATGATGCCATTATCACAGAAAAGCACAACAACAACAACAAATCTGGAATTGCAGCTGAGAAACAAAAGAGTCGATTGCTTTCGAAAGTTACAGTAATCTTTCAGACAAGTTGTACAGACACAAAAGCTGGCTGAGGAGATGAGAGAGCGCGAGGACGAGGAGGTAGTATGTCAAGCGATGGACAACTTAGAAGCAAATCAAGATTGGGGCAGTATGATCGGAGATTATGGTGTCATGAGCTCTGCTGTGGTCCAATGGGCCTACGTTTTCATATATCCGGCTATACTTTTGTCCAAATTTAAAATCCTACAAAAATTATTAATAGGTTTCTGGATATTAACATTTTATCAACGTGTAAAATATACTGTCGAGTGAAATAATTAGCCTTTCCTGAGCGAGAAATAATTAAAAAAAAAGTGCGTGTGGACTTGCTATTGAAACGCCAAAGCTGAAAAATGCGTCTAGCGTTTCCACCTTATAAAATCATAAACGCGGATTTGAGCGTACTGAATCGAATCGAAGTGAATTTGGTGTGGAGGGAAGAAGAAGACCAGAAGAGTTGAGTGAATCGAATTGAAGTCAAGAGAGAGAGATTGAGATAAGTTAAAATCACAGCTTATGCAGACGCTACAACCATCCCAACTCCTCCAGAATCCTGCCGAAGCGGCGAACAACCAATCGGAAGTGGAGGCGCCGCCGAAGCAGGTGGCTCAGGCCATGGAACGACTGAATCAAGCGGCTAGGGTTATCGCCGACATCCGCCTGGGCGCCGACCGAATCCTGGAGGCCATGTTCGTGGCGTCAGAACCACGACACACGGACATGCCTCTGCAGCAGTTCATGAGAGAAGACGCCTCCATGCGTCAACACCTCCAGGATCTGCGTTCAATTGGTACTTACATTTACCTTCCAAACGAAACACACTTTCAATGCTAATTTAGAGAATGATTATTACTAAGGAGGTCTTAGGAGTATAATTCGTTGGGATCATTGACAGGGAAGACTCTGGAAGAGTCAGGGGTTCTGACAGAGTCTCTTCGGTCAAGAAGTAACTCGTGGGGTCTTCACATGCCTCTCGTTTGTCCTGATGGCGCCGTCGTTGCCTACGCTTGGAAAAGACAGCTCGCTGGCCAAGCTGGTGCTTCTGCTGTCGATAGGACCAGGTCCATGATGACCACTCATCACTTTATTATTCACTTATACGTTTGACTCTTATTCTTGATGTCTGACTGTGTACAGGTTAGCTCTCAAGGCCTTCACTGATCAGAAAAGACGATTCTTCCCTCACATTGACCATGATCCCTCCAAGTTGGAACCAAGTTCTAAGAAGCATCGTGCCTCCCCCCATTCACTTCTAGAACATGCAGGAGACGACCCGGTTGATTGCAAGACATTGCCAGATATACAATCGCGTGTACTGAAGCTGGCCCCGAATCTGAAGCTGTCTACTTATGGACGCTTGAGCTGGCTCAAAAGAGCTGATTCTTTGCCTGGCTCAGGCAGTGACGATCCAGCAGAACCTTCCAAACCTATTTTCACGAGTTCTAGTAAGCTGAGATCGGGGTTACAGCCCCAAGTTGTTGACAAGGTTGCTGTGATCGAATTATCGTTTCCTTCCGTGTTCAGAGCCATAGTCTCCTTGAATCCAGCTGGTTCTGTTGATCCAGATGCAGTTGCATTCTTCTCTCCGGATGAGGTAACTTCCACAGCTTCCTGCATTAGATAACACTGCTGGTTTTCAAATAAAGCTGTTTTTGCTTCATTCCGTCCTTATAGGGAGGCAGCTACCTGCATGCGAGAGGCTTCTCGGTTCATCATGTTTACAAACACATCACGGTAACAGAGACTGCAATCGGTGTTGCTTATTTATATGATTGATTGGGAATTTGCATTGATGAGATTTTCTTGCAGGAACATGCTACTACAGCCTTGCAGTATTTCCTCGGCTCCGGTACCGGAACAGCTCTATACTCTCTCCTGGTAAAGCATTTGACAAGGAATCATGGGTCTGTGGATGACATGAACCATTTCTTTGGTTTGGATCCATGGAAATTAATTTACACCTTTCTTTTCCTCTAATGCAGCTATGGATATGCAGTTTTGAATCCCTGTTTAGTAAACCATGCAGGTAAATTAGCCAATCAGTTTTATACTTCTTCTAGCACTCTTATTTTCCGTGTACTAAGCTTTTCACATCTCTCTTGTATGATGCAGTAAATGTGGAAGGCTACTAGCGATGGATAAAAAGTCTGCTCTAATCCTCCCTCCTCTACACCGCGCTTACCAAGAATTGCCTCTTACAGCCAACCTCGCTCTTTGTGAAGCTTATCACGCCGATTGCTCTCCAGATGATTCTTAGTATTAGGGAAGATCAATCAAAAGGTTAGAGAACTAACTACGAGGAACATTTTTTATGGATCTCTATCGTCTGCTTTCTCTCCTCTTGTTTGTGTCCCATGCTTCCGAAAATGTGTTAAATATGCAGAATCCATAATCCACATGGATCATGAAAAACATCAACATCGAAGTTAACTTCGCAAGATCAATAAGCTTACTGCTTCTTTTCAAAGTCATTTTACATGTGAAACCTGAAATTAACGAAGCAAACAGAAAACCTTCTTAAACCACGCCATTGACACTACAAACACAAGAAAACCTTCTTAAACCACGCCAAACACCTCAGTACTTCATGCCCTCTTCAACAGCAACCACCACAATACACATAACACATTTCTCACCAATACTCATAACATATTCCTCAGGAACCATCACCATTTAACACCAGGTCTCATCCAACGTCTCCCCTAATGCTCCACATACTGCACCCAAAACCAATACGCCAAGCATTCTCTACATACTCGCGCTTCCATCTGGACCCTCTTCCCCGTCTATGAAAACTTCGTCCTCCAAAGCTTTTCTCGGTGGAGGCCGCATTGAAAATGGATAAACTGGTGGTGGATGACACATCGGAGGAGGATGCCTTATGTCAAAGTTCCATGAATGGAGAAAATGTGCTTTGGAAGAGTTCCCGTTTGTAGAGCTTAACCCCACCATGAATTCACCACCATGCCATAGCTCCGCCAAGTCTACTGAGAAATCGAAGAATGGATCCATAAGCTTTCCCGTACCTGATTTTCTGAATCGAACCCTCATTCTCTTTAAGCTTGCCTCATAATCAATCATACAGCACAACGTCCCTCCATTGTCCATCATTAAGTCACCTTCAAACGAAAGGTTTCTAACTTCAGAAGACTCAGGTCTACCTATCAAGATTCTTGCACGGTTTCCTCTATTGGAAATATCAAACTCAAATGCGACAACTCTCTCCTTCTTAGTATATTGAAAGAGAAACCCTAAAGCAGAGGAACTGTTATCTTTCTTACTGAAGACACTAAGATCCAAACTAGTTGGAACCATTACAAAAGCCAAGACATCATCAGTCTCATTGGGCATCGAAAAGGAGAAGTAACCCGAGAAAGATAACAAGTTCCTCTCTTTACCTTGGAAAAGACTGATTGGTTCCTTGTAAACGACTCGTCCCTCGCTTCCACTCACCGAGTTTGTCAGTTGAATCGAAGAACCTTCATTGATCAGCTTCGAATCTCCAAAAAGTGCAACCTCCGTGCCAAGTTTCATAGGCTGGAACAATGCCATAGATTGATTTATTTGGATTTGTAACTAAATGAAACGAAACTGGATTAGTGGCTACTAATTACAGGGACTAACTCCTCTCTGTAGTAGAAGTATTTCAGTAAGTTCTTGTCTTGTTTCTGTGTGGTTTGATGTGAATAAAACCTGACGAACGATTAAATAACAATCTTCTGCAGAGAAGAGATACCTTTCTTCACCCTCACGGACACGCATGCTCCTCTCCCTCTTTTTTTTCTCGTTCTCTCATAGTTGTTGCTGACTAATACTGAGCTTTCATTTCCATTTCTGAAATGATGCTTATATCATTTCATTTTCTCTTGTTTAGCCTAAATAGATGCCCACTTTCACCGAAATATCTATACGCACGCCATTGGAACAGAATTGTTCATAGAATAAATATATATAAGATTTGTTTCATACAATTTGCTTCATTCTTTGATGGTAACACGCTATTCAGTTTGTGGTCGTGTACTGATCACAAGCTAATAGATGTTTAAGCCCCTTTGAAAGTATAATGTTTACAAGTTTTCAAACGATACCTGTCACTTTGCTATTAGAAACGTGAAATAACACTAGCACTAGACTTCTTATTTTGAAAAACACTTCATACGCAATTCTAAAACGCCAATCAAATGTATCGAGTTAAGAAATTAGAGAGAGCGGAGACTAACAAATTATAAAAGCAATTTAAAAAACGTAACATATTCAAACTAAAAAGACAATAGCATAAATCTGAACTGGTCAAAATCAAGAAAATTGAAAACATCATACTACAAACGAAGCAACACTTATAGCATCGACAAAAAGGTAACACCGATAGATGTAACAATCTATTCATCACCGAACATATCGAAACCACCGTAGTCTTCTTCATCTGATTCCTCAACCTCAGCCTTCTTATCCTCTACCTTGGCAGCTCCAGCAGCAGGTGCTTCCGCAGACACGGCAGCTACAGCAACAGCAAACTTGCTAGGATCCTGCATTCCAAATAACGGTCAAGAGTTAGTATCAACACACAAAACAACACAATAAGCCAAACTTTCAAAATCACATAAAAAGTTGCACAATTTGATGACTAACCTTCAAGAACTCCTTGACCTTCTCTGCTTGAGGGAAAGTGTACTCAGTGGCAACAGAGATAGCCAAGGCATTCTTGTAGGCATTGATGAACATATGCGGCGCAGCAGCAATGGTAGGGTAAGAGATGGCTAGAGCCAAGGAAGTGACCATGGAGATACCAGCAGCAAACTTGCCGACAAGGTCATCTTCTGTAAGATCAAGAACCTCAGGGCTGAAGACTGAGCCATTGTCATAAACGTTCTGGACAACAAGACCGTACGAAAACGGCCTGATGCCAAGCTTAGCTAGAAGGGCAGCCTCAGAAGAACCAACCTTGTCACCTTGCTTGATAAGCTCAACAGGGGTGATAATTTCGACTGTACCCTTGTTAATCTTGGTTGGGATGTTAAGAACCTAAAGAATTCACAAAACACGAACTACGAGTTAAATAAATAATAAATTCAACAAGTCAAGAGTATTATTAAAAAGCATGACAAAAAGCGAACCTGGAAGAAAGATGTCTGGGATGGATCGAGACCGGTGTTACCAGGTTGGACAACCACATCAATAGGGGCAACCAAACCGACACGAGCAGGAGCACCAACCTGTTAATATTACAAGACATGAGAGAGTTCCATTTCAATAAAGCATCGATTATTTAATGTATTCCTCATTACCGAACACATGTGAATCTAAACTAATATAAGCAGAAATGAAAGTAAAGAATCATTCATTTCTACAAGATTCAAAATCTATAATCAAGGATCGATTAAACAAACCTTGTACTTGGCAACTTCCTCGCTCACTTCCTTGAGGTCACCTTTGGTGAAGATCAAACCAACGTTTCCCTAAATTAAAGAACAAACGCAATCACAATCTAATAATCTCTACAAACGCAAACGCAAACGCGACGCGAAAATCTAAAAAAAAAACAAATTTAGAGAAATGGAAATGGACCTGAAGGAGGGGCATGAGGTTAAGGATAGCAGTGTGTCCGGTGTTCTCAGCGTGCATCTTAACTGAACGCTTCATCATAGTGTTCTTTCCCATGAGCACTATTGAGTCTCCACGAAGACCTTTCCTGATGTTCTGGAGCTGAGTCGATCCCACGTTGTCGGCGGCAACCACCAAGATCTGGGTGTACTCTTCGATAAGCTGACATAGCTTCGCGTCGTAAGCGATCTTCTTCTCTGCCTTTGTTGCCTTCACCATTGTTGCTCACGGGATAAGGCTCGATTTCCTCTTTGTCTGCGAGAAGAGTGAGACGGAGATAAAAAGAAACTAGGGTTTTGCTTTCAATCCTTTTATATACTTACGAAATGGCGAACGAGATAAATCAATCTAGGGCTTCCTCTTCACGATCTGAATCTAACGGTTCGGTTTTGCTTTCTTGCTTAATTTCTGATCTGACGGCTCTTGTTTACTTTAATGATATTGGGCCTTTTTCAGGAAGTTGGGCCCAGAAACACCATGGGTTCTGAATTTAAGATAGTCAAACGGGACACAGTTTAGTAGAGGTTCATCTCAGTTAAAAACAGCAAGATGTTTGATCTTTATGGTCCATTTTAACCTTTCATCGGTTGCATAAAGCCCCACATTTTCTCACTAACTTACATTTCTCTAAGGAAGATACAAAGTCAGTACCCATACAATCCTGTATTTTTTTTTTTGTCAAACCAAAAAATCACATTTTCTAAACAACTTTTAAGACTGAATCTCAGGAACAAGTTCATTGACGTCAATTTCCACTAGTGTCTCCTTCCCAAACAAAGTGAATCCCACCGTTGCCTGCAAAGCACACGATAGGCAAACATCTAAGCAACACACATTTGTGCAAATTAATCAGCTATTTCTATTTTCACAGTGAGCTACAACTACTTGGTGGTACCTTTGCGGTTTTGCGGTTCAGTTTCTTGAGGTTGCCAACAAATTCTGCAAATGTCCCTGATAAAACTCGCACTGTAGAACCAGCAGCAAGCTTCTTCTTCCTCCCCTTTGGAGGATCCTTTGTTTCGGTGGCAAGAGTAGATTTTCTCGGGGATCTCTTCGGTTTAGTCTCTGCGAGGGATCCTACAGTCTCAGTAACATCTGAATTAGATGCAGCGAGAAGTTTCTGCGATGCTAAACTCGCTTCTTCCTCAGCTCGATGTGCGTCCTCGAACTCACTGTCCGCTTTCTCTTGTTCTTCTTTTGCTTGTTTGAAAATAGCTTCTAAATCACTTTCATCTACTGGTCTCGGTTTATTAATCTGTCTCTTGCTGCAAACAAAAGAAAAAAAAATGCAGACACAAATCAATTCACACATTATGACGCACACAGAGAGAGTGAGAGTGAGAATACTAACGTGTTTCCAACTTTGGAACCTATGAAACCTCCGACTCCCTCGCATTCTCTTACGGCGTCATGGATCTCTTTGTTCAATAAACATCTGATGAAAATGCAACCCGGGAACACGGGTTTCGGTTTAACAGATATAGAACCGTTCTTTAGCTTTCTCTTCACCTGAACAGCTGGAGCATAAACCTGAAAAATGATATTCCAAAGCCATTTGCTTCAACATCATCGATTCATAAACTTTCTCTAAAACGTCTTATGTTTATCAAATTCATTGTTCACAACTTCCAAATACATTCGCTCAACAACTCTCTCGGATACCACTCATCTCATTGTCCAAATCCAAACTCAAGATCACACAGTTAAAAGAAACTAACTTGAAGTCGATTTCAGTAAAAGTTTAGATTTTTAAAACTACTCTTTGCATTTTACCGTGAATTCCATCTCAGGGAACTGACGAGCGAGAGCTCGAGCTAAGATTTGAGCAGTCTCATGACCACGAACTCTCGAGACTCTAACCACCCACCATTGAGGACCCGACTCAGCCAAAGTGTCCAGATTCAGCTCCTCCGTCCACGACGCATACCGTTTCTTCGGTTTCTTAATCAGACGCTCCTCCACTTCTTCTCGCCAACTATACCCTGATTTGCTCTCCCGCCTCTCGTTCCGGAGCTGCCGCCTTTCCCTCGCTGTCAGCTGATGGTTACCCTCGACGACGCAGGCGGAGATAGAGAGATGTCTTGTTTTGATTGCCGTGTTAATCGACGGAATTAAGCTGCTTGGACTCCACTGGAGAAGTCCCCCTTGCAGCTTCATCATCGTCTCAAAATTCAGTTGACAAAAACTCTCAGCTTTGTATTTTCTGATTACTCTTTAGGATAATGTTTTCTAAACATTTTACCGGGAACCGGTAAATCCCAATACCGGTATGAAATTGAACCGGAGTTTAATTAAGGTGCCACACAAGTGTTCGTTTCAAATTTTTGAGCGGGGAAATAAAATCAAAGATAGATCTCAGATATTCTCTCTAAAGCTTTTGTATGTTCGTTGCTACTTTTATGCTCGTGTGTTGATCTTGCCTAGACTCAGTGTGACAATGGCATTAGCATATATCTATTTACCTGTGTTTGGATTCGTATTTATATTAAATGTTTTAGATTATGAGCTGAAATATTGTCTTGTGTATAATGTTCTACTAGGATTGTCAGCTTGGCATGCATGTGTTTCACAGTCAATCCTACATGGCGGCTCATGTTGTGATAGACATCTCAGATGTCGGTTTAATCTAGGTAAAAATTAAGCTTAAATGGACTACAAATTCAATTAAACTTAAATGGACTACAAATTCAATTAAACTTATTTGAATCATCGAATACATCAAAATAAATGTGAACGAGAGCAAACCGAACAGATAAAACAAATAGCAGTTAGTTTGAGCCAAACTTTATCTCCCTTGCCCTAAATAATCTTATTCTTATTGTTTTCATGAAAACCGGCCTATGTATTGCTTAACATCTCGGAAGATCAGGAGGTGGTGGTGGCAAGCTGGTCGACTTCGTTGGTCCGTTCTCAACCACAAATACCATCCCTAGTCCAAATGGCAAGTGAACATCGATATGACAATGCATAATCCACGCACCTGAACATATGTATCAACAATATAATATAGCCATATGTATCTTATAATATAGGAGTGTTAAACCAGAGTGAAGTGAATAAATAAATTAGATAAATCGAAATCCAGCTCAAATGATGAGATTTTTGGTGCAAAGAATTGAATAGAGTTAGAGTACCAGGGTTATCAGCTGTGAAACGGGTCACGGCCCACCCACCAACAGGCACGGCCAAGGTGTTACGGAACTGCGGGTCGACGAGATTGTACTTGCTCCTATCACGGATCGGGTCGTAGTTACCAAACCCTTGAGCTAACACGTGGAAGTTGAATCCATGGAGATGCATGGGATGATTCTCCGCCGCGATAAGCGCGTGGTTTTGAAGCACCAAATCCACCGTCGAGTTGAACTTCAAGATCTTAGCGCTCGTTGTTTTTTGAGCGAACAAGAGTAGTGGGTTGGTCTGTGTTACGTTGGGATCCGTGTAGTCGAACTTAACCGGAGGCTGGCTTGGAAAATCCGGCGTGAAAATCCCTTCGACGCCGTTGTAAACCGCTTCCAAGATGGATAGCGTTTTAGGTAAGACGAAGGAGTGATTGTTCATAGAAGCAGAGAACTTAGGGCACGTGGTGTTGTCTGCGCATGCCTCTAGCCCCAGCCCGATGGTAACGAGCATCTCCTCGTCCACGTGACGAGGCACTGGGACCCAGTGGGGTCCACCGACCAAGGTGGTCAGATTGGAGTAGAACCTGTGAGCCGTTGGCGTGTCGAAGAAAGATGGCAGTTTCGGCATCAACACGCGCTTCGATCGCCGTGTTTTCCACCCGCCACCGTTGTAGTGGATGACGCCTCTGGTGGTTGTGTTGGGGAATGGCACGCCGGGTGCACTGGCGTAAGGATGAGCTGCCATGTAGTAGGAGGAACGGATTGACTGATCGGCGTAGAGGAGTGCGTCGACTGTTTGACCCGGTGCGATGGTGATGACGTCGGTGACGTAAGGTTTAGTGTAGACTGCGTCGGCTCCGACAACTGTCAGTCGGTGATTGGCTATCTTGAAAAACATTTGATTGTTCATTGCCGCGTTTATGATGCGGAGTAAATATAACTTTCCTTTTACCACGTCTAGGCTAAACATTCCTGTTTGTTTCGTTTCAGAAAAATAAATGGTTAGATAGATTGCAAATGATCATTACTTCGTTAGATAAGACCTGATTAGTAGCCAACAGTCAATTGTTGTTTTACTACATAACCATATTCGAGTAGATGAGGATATCAAAATAATATTGAATAGTTGTATTTTATCTATTGCGTAATATCTATGCATGATTACCGATTAGAGAGGATAATTTTATCCAATTCATTTTAGCGTTCAATGTGCTTTAAAAAAAAATTACTACAAGGTAGCATGTAATGAACTGTAATTTTTTGTTATAACGAATATGCATGTAAACAATATACATCACACTCAATTTAATTAAACATCCACTGTATATATATAGTTACTTTTGGTGTATATAGTTTTAATCTATAGCACTCCATTACCAATAACACGTAAACTAAGAAAAGGGAACCTTCAGAAAATAACATGAATATATATATATAAGAGTGTGATTAATATATATATATTTGAATCTAGACGTGCTACAACTTGTCATTCGATTATTATTTCAACCAAATGAAACGTCGTAGTCATTTATAATGAATACCAAAACAAGTGTTTCTCGTTAAATGGTGATTAATTTGTAAATATTTGTTTTGACTCACTGTCTTTGGAGCATGGATATAGGTTTCCTGGTAGCCCATTGATCGTATAAGCGTCGGAATTGTTTGGAGGAACTCCAGTGGCGATTGCCGCCTCTTCTAACGCGACTACATCGGTGTTCCACCATTCACCTGTTCAACATTACAATATAATTTAATATTTGATATTTTGTAGTAATTAAAATTATCGTAGACTCTTTTGTTTTTGGTCAAGTATCGAAGACTTTTGGCCAAGTACTTTAAAGGACAAGGATGGCGACCAACATCCTTCGCATTATTCACTAGCTGAACTACTAATTAAGTATTCGCATTATTCACCAACATCCTAAAGTAGTTAAGTATTTTAATATGTAGTTTGAAATTCAACACAAAAAAACAATTATTGAGTTGAGACGTACCGAATAAGATAGGAACTTCTTTGTGGGGTTTGGGAAACGGGTAAGAGTGACCGGATTTAGGGCGGATGATGAGAGCACCGTATACGGTGGCGCGTAAGAAAGACGAATGTGCGTGCCACCACAAGGTACCTTCTTGGTCGGTGATGTTAAACCGGTAAGTGTAGCTATGGCCAGGCTGGATTGGGCATTGCGTTATCATACTTGGTCCATCCGCCCAAACTGTCAGTCTATGGAATATCCCATGCCTACGTGTACGCAAAGTACAGTATTACGATATATTCATATATAAAACCAACATTGAAATCGTAATCGCCAAACAGAAAGAACATAAATTTTTAGTTTGGTTCTTGTGATTTTATAACTTTCAAGTCCATAAGGAATAAATTTTAAGTATTAAGTATTATGCGCAAAGAGGGAAACAACCACGGAACTGTGAAAGACTAACGTCGAGTAAAGTCAGCAAACCAATACGAAATCATCCGTTATTTACGTAACTATAATAAGACGAAGTTTATCATATAGTCCATTAATTAACTGAATATCAATGATTTTGTCAAAACAAAAATTTTAAAGAAGGTTCAAAATATTTTTTCAAAGGAAGGTTAAGAAAAAGTGAATACCAATGAATTGTTATGTTGTGAGGGGAATTGTTGAGGACGTGTACAACGAGCGAGTCACCCTCCTTGACGCGTATCGTTGGTCCAGGCAGGCTTCCGTTAACGACCGTTATCACTTGCCGTTTGCACAGCCGAGACATCGTTAAGTTTTGTATCTGGCAAAATCCAAGTATCCCTCACGTCGTTAGCGATCACTTGGTCACTAGTTAGTAAAACAAATTCATACTTTTACACTATAATTAAGATTCACCTATAATAAGTAAAATCACAAGATATGGCAAAAAAACATGAACTGGATTTTCAAATACTTAAGAATCCTGTTCTCATTTTCTAAACCGATACAAATATACCAAAGTGATGGTCTATAAACGACATACATAGTTCTGATAAGATGCATGCAAACAGAACTATAGTAATTGATGGAAGAAGAGAAGGAAGTATGTATAATTACGTTGAAGGTGTGTTCGACAATGGCTGCAGAAGCTAGTGAAGAGACTGCGAAAAGAAGAAGAGCGCAAGCAAGAGAAACCCTAACGCCCTCCATCTTTAGAGACAGACAGATGGGATGAAGCGAGCTAGAGAAAAAAACTGAGAAATGTATTGTGGAGATTATGAAGCAAAGAGAGAATTTTGGTTAATTTATAGAGCGCGATGTGATAATGAACAAACACGTTATGTTAATTAGGGATGTCTCAGACAACTGCTTCACCATTCTTATAATATATATGTATTGATCAATATATTTGTTTCTGAACTTCTTTATTCACATTTTGGTGGTCGAGTTTTCTTTTCATCAAATCAAAACGCAGAGTGAGTAGTGCCACATGTTGCACTTTATTTTTAATTAGGAGATTTATGCACTTCGCCTGTTATAATTTTTTTTTCACTTTCTGTTTTTTTTTAATTATATATGTTATTAGAATACATAATGTTAATTTATTAGTCTAATCAAACTTTATTTCATATTATTTAAAAAATTTTAAGATCTATTTTTTGTTATTTTCTTTTCTCTTATTTTCGTTTTATTTTTCCAAACTGCATTGTATTTTTTTTTCTTATATTTTTGTTTGTTTTTGATATTTTCACCTTTTTATTTTATTTTTTATTCATTTAATGATTTTAAAAAAAATTTTAGTTGATATTTTCAACCATAAAAATTATTGTTTTTAATTATAAATTTATAAGATATATTTTCAAAATGTCCTTTTTTATTCTCATTTTCAATTTGTTTTATTCATGTTTGAGAGTTTCATGGTATATAAATGAAATATTTTTATTTTTTTAAAAAAATTTTGGTTTTTTTTCATTTCTGTTAAATGTATATTTTTATAAATATGTATATTTTTATTTACTTTTTATGTTTTATTAGTAATGATATTTTAAAAAAATATAACTATTTTTTTCATCTTTCTGTTTGAAAAATAGATGTTGTTCTATATTATACAAAAATCATTTTAATTTTTTTTGTTCTAAATACTTTTAAATAATTTATTTTTTAGAGATGTAACTTTTGATATTGTTATATAATTTTTCTACATAAATATCTTCTCATATTCTATTTAAATACTATTAATGATTCTAATGTTGGGAATTGACTTGAAATAGTAAAATACCATATAATCTTACACACAAAAATTACCATACAAATAAAGCATTTACGTATTATATAGCTCGAATAAATAAACTTTTTTTTTTTTTTTTTTTT
>KE155494.1:20729-40827 GCA_000411075.1 Sisymbrium irio
CAATTATACTAATCAATTATACTAATCAATTGGTTTTAAAATTGCTTGATGTAAATCGACCACAGTTCTCTGACAAAAATTATTTAGGTGCTTATGTATATCTGTATGTATATTTGTCTACGTGTGCGCATATGTTTTCCGTCTTTCGTATATACTATTGAAATACTTCCTGTTAGCGAAGGTAGGCCTATCGGTATTTTTCAATCTGTTAGTAGAGACGTCGTCATCTAAACTTCTAACAGTTTGATTAGTGGGTTTGTTTATATATTTTTAAAATAATACCAAAAGTCATCAAATTCTTGCTTCTCACGACAAACAATCTTACATTCTATATTTCTATTGAAATCAATATAATTCCAACTTCAAGTCCAAAATGGATAGCTGCCAATCTAATTTGATACCTAAGTAACAACCACAATTCTAGCGACATACCTCTGATCAATTTGAAAAATATGCATTCGCAAAGTATATCCTAAAAGGTAGCGATGAATTGAAAGAACAAGAAATTCGGCAACACTTTAATATATTTACCTTTTGATAAAGATAACGAGAAACTAAAAAAACATTTAATGCGAAACTTTAGTCACTTAATGATATCCAATAATCACATAACATTTTGGGAAGATAAAAAACACATTTTGTGATGATCAATATATTTAATATCTAAAAAACATTTAATGGCCATCCTTTTCTTCTCGTTGTTATTGGTTTCAGATTCTAAAACGTAAGAAACTTAAAGATATCACATGATGATCAAAGTTGATTGCATTCGACAAAATTAAGGAATCGTTAACGAATCCAAAGCTTGCTTAAGATGTTATTTAAATGCAAAAACAATACATGCGACGCACTCGAGACACAGGCCAACTGATTTTGTCTCAAATTATATGACAAGTTGTAGCATCGTGGAAGTGTTCTTTCAACCAATGATCAAATTCATAGAAGTATTCTTTTAGTATGATGTTAATTCGTCTACTTTTACAAACTTATTTTAATAATGAAGAATTCTGGTACGTGCATAGACACGGTCCATATTTTCATCAAGTTGAAACTTGGAAGCATATCTTAGTCAACTAATACCTTCGAGAACGTGTTGTATAACTTTTTGTAGATCACATATCTGTATTTTGTATAATATGTTTCTTGTCAACATCTTATCTGTATAATATGTCTATTTACTTTTACTATGATATGTTTTTGGGTATGCTTATAATATTAGATGCGACAACTGTTTCCACTTGATATATATATAGTTGGTCCACTTAATCATTCTTTTACGAGGTCATTATGTGTTTTGTTCATTGTAGAGACGTTTACGATATTTTTTTGTCAATGGAATTCTTGGTTAAATTATCACGAAAGTCTTGTACATTGTAAACGGCAGTTCTTAACATAGTTTGAATACCCATTGTCAGGCAAAAGTCGCTCTGTGTGATAGAAATCAGACTGTTTCTTGTAGAACTGAAGCATTTTTCTTTATTAGCTTTCGCCGTCTCATTTCAAATGCAGATGGATGGATTATCATTGACTTTCCAATTTATAATCACAAAGCAAATTCTTTCGTACGTAAACAAATCAACTGCAATATCTTGATTATTTTCTAATGAAGTTTCGGCTTTTACTTGGTCAAAGACTGCTCGACGAGAGTAATAATATCACACCGAACATCAATTTTCTCCCGAAACGTTACAAATACCTAGAAAAAAAACAACTAACAACTAACAACGACGAATGGAAGACGATGAATTTTTTTTTTTCACGAATGTAAGAAATACTCCATTATTTTGCTATTTTTCCATTCAGAAAGTTAGTTAAGATAAAACTTAAAACCGGAAGCACACAGTGGATCAATTTAATTAATTTATCAAAGATTTAAGGCAACCCCGTAAGAAAAAAATCCAAAATGTTATTTTTCATCAACCATTAAACAGTTTGTTTTCAAGAACAGGGCCATAGTTGCATATAATATTGTTGGGTTTTGAGGAGGCCGAGTTTTAGTTAGTAAAAGGCCTAAATAGGCCCAATAAAAGGACGTAGTCCCGCCAGTGAAATTTCCCGCCACAGCCGAAAGTGATCAACTTCCGAAGCTCTTCCGTTTTAAGTGATTTACCTAAATCTCCCACACAAAAGATAAGACAGGCATTAGTGATAAGGGTAGTAAGGTAAATGTAAATAGGGAGGGTGAAAGAGTAATAATAATGAATAAAAAAAAAGAGAGTCGGGAAACACTTACCCTACGAATCTTGAAGAGCGAGCGTGTCTCCACGCGACACCAACGAGAGCAACGCTTTACAGTTAAGTCCGGTAGGTGAGAGAGAGAGAGAAGAAGCGAATGGACGGAGAGATTTGGAGAGGATCGGAGACGACGGAGTTAGGGGAGGTACAAGAGGCGTTGGCGGATGGCAGAGGAGTTGGCGATGGTGACGGTGCGGGAGAAGAAGAAGCGACGAGGTTCGTTGGGGAAGGGACGAGCGGGAGGGGAGGGAAAGAGCGAGTGAAAGGGCCATGGTCACCGGAGGAGGACGTCGTGTTGAGTGAACTCGTTGAGAAGTTTGGACCGAGGAATTGGAGCTTGATCGCTCGGAGTATTCCTGGTCGGTCAGGCAAGTCTTGCCGTCTTCGGTGGTGTAATCAGCTCGATCCATCTCTTAAACGCAACCCTTTCACTGGTACTTCTCCCTTATTCGACTCTTCCATTTTCAATTGATGATTTGAATTTCGATCATGCCCTTTTGAGTTTTAATCCCCCGTGTTGAGTTGATGAAGCTAGGGTTTTTCGTTTTAGTTCTGCCACGTTATGCTGTTCTTTGATAGACTGACTAGTGATCGATCATGATTGCTTGTGGAATGGAAATTGTAGTGTGACTAGTGATCGATCATGATTGCTTGTGAAATGGAATTGAATTGTGTGAATTATGACGACATTCATGTGAGCTTTCCCTGGTTTGGAGCTGCGAAATCACTCGTTGGTTTCAATGAGTAACCTTTGGATGATCTGTGTTTCTGAGTTTGAAAAAGAGTAATCTTTGATTCCTGTGGTTGGTTGAATGCTTGTGATATGCAACCAAATTGTGATCTTGGCTGCGGAATCATCACTAACTGAGAAAACCCTGGAAAGGAATAACCTTTTGGGTTTGTGTGTATGAGTGTGAGATTTCAGGTTATTATGTATTGGATTTGTGAGATTCCCCTTGAATCCCAAATGAACAACAAAGTCAGGTTTATTTGAGGACAGCGTAGTTTTTTTTTTGTTGGTCTGTATTTGGGTAGTGGTTTCCAAGGGTCTGTGCATTAGCTGATTATTCGCAAGTTTTGCGTTATTTTCGTGTCAACTCAATAGCATTTCATCAGTAACACTAAATCAGGCACTTATTTGTCTTTTTATTTTTGGGTTTATAAAGAGGCAGAGGATCAGGCAATCATCACAGCACATGGCATCCACGGAAACAAATGGGCTGTAATCGCTAAGCTCCTCCCAGGACGAACAGATAATGCTATCAAGAACCACTGGAACGCCACTCTAAGACGTCGATGCATGGACGTTGAAACTCTGACAACGAATATAGGGACCGGAAACTTAGTCCTGGAAGATTCTGGATTTAACAGAACGATGAATACGATCGCATCATCCGAAGAAACTTTATCTTCGGGCGGTGGTGGCCATGTAATTACTCCACTTGTATCTTCAGACGGAAAAGAAGCTAACTCCATGGAAATGTCTGAAGAACAATGCGCAGACAAAACAAACGGGGAAGGCATTTCTAGGCAAGAAGGTAATAATGATCCTCCAACGCTTTTTCGCCCTGTAGCACGGCTCAGTTCTTTTAATGCTTACAATCACATGGAAAGGTCTTCCTCACCATGTATACAAGACCAAAATAAGTTCCAATCATGTAAACAAGACACAGCAATGCTAAGATTGCTTGAAGGAGCTTACAGCGAACGATTTGTGCCTCAGAAATGCGGACGTGGCTGTTGCAACAACAATCCCGTTGGCAATTTTCAGAAAAACTCTCTGTTGGGGCCAGAGTTTGTGGACTACTTAGACCCACCAACGTTCCCGAGTTATGAACTAGCTGCTATAGCAACGGATATAAGCAGCCTTGCTTGGTTGAGAAGCGGTTTAGAGAGTAGCAGCGTGAGGGCGATGGAAGAAGCAGCTGGTCGGTTAAGGCCTCAAGGCTCAAGAGGACATCGAGATCATTATCTTGTATCTGAACAAGGAAAGAGCATAACCAATGTCCTGTCGACATAAAAATGGCAGAACAGATACAGAGTAACTGAGCTTTCTCTTAAGATATCGTTCTTTTTTCTCGTCGTTGTTTCTTTCATCTCTTGATCTCAGAGAGCTCGAGTTTTACTTGTAATCGAAGTTGTGATGTAATTGAGTAGAAATAGTTTTTATAGTTATGAAATCGAGTCTTTTCAACTTCCATGTTACTTGTATGGCATCTCCGTCTACCGTATCATGATGATGGTTTCACTTTGTAACATGGCTTCACAACAAGCCTACAGTGATGCTTAATATCATAACTCTACTAATCAGTGTGACCGTGTACGAAAAAAAAATCCACAATCCAGGGTTAAGGGAAAACGGCAGGAAAATCCGGTTTTAGCACACAAAAATCTGATGGTACATCAAGATTCTCTCAAACAAAGCCAAAGAAGCAAACATGTATATATGCTATGTGTGTATTGACATTTCTAAATACGTATATATACATATACGTATGGAGAGGAAGAAGCTGTACAAATCTGGTTTTTGTTTTTGTTGTAACTCTAAAACGCTTCGAGAGAAGAGCCATGTCTAAGTGCTTCTTTAGCTTCAGCTTCCATCCCAAGCTTTAAGAGACAAGCCGCTTGTAAGTAGAGAGCGGTTGAACACTCTGGCGATACAACCTGAGCTTGCATCGCATCGCTTAGAGCCTCGCTGAACATATCGCTCATTAGGTAACATAGACACCGTCTAGTTAATACTGTTGGTGAAACCACTGGTGCTCCGGTCATGAACTGTTGTTCATAAACGAAATATCTGTATAAAAATGTATATTTTTATGGGGGAAAAGAAGGTTTCTTGATGATCCAGAATAATACCTCTGTGTAGAATTCGATCGCAGTTTCAAAATCCTTAGCACGAAATGCGGCATCTCCATGCTTCTTGTAATCCGTATTCTCTTGCATTCGACCAGTCCACATTTGAAATGAGAACTGCAATGTTTTATCACATCCACAGAATGAGATATTGAGAGGTCTCAAGAGATTATGTTCCTCACAAAAATATGTACCTCATTTGTGACCACCACATCATCCTCTCCATATCCGAGTTTTTCGAGCAGTTCGTGTATGCCACTAAGATCCACTCTCCAGCATGCTTCTCCCAAAGGGGTCAACCGCGATGACTGCTTTGTTTCAGGTTTGGTGTACGATGGAGCCTGTCATTATTAAGTCCCATGAATACATAAGAAAGTCTGAAAAACCTGTAAACCTTGGAAGAATCAATGTAGGCATGACTTACAGGGATGTTTTCTCCTTTGACGTTTGGCCATAACTCAGCTCGTTTCTCAAGTCTTGAAAGAGCCGACATAAGGAACTTTATGCTCGGCCTCTCGTCTGGTTCAGGCCGCAAACAGCGGGAAGCTAGGTGGATTAGTTCTGTCCTATCCTCATCAGAGAACTGACCATCCAGAGCAGAATCCATTAGCACCAAATAGTTTTTGCCACGGAACAGATCAAGTGCCTGGAATGACAGATAAGCTCGAATCAACGAAAATGCTTAAGATATATTATGCACAGTAATAAAATGATGCTTCAGGATGCACTAATCACAGTCTACTTAACAAAGAACCAATTCACTTGTAAAGATGGACACTTGACACATTGAGGACCCACAGATATTTTGCTATGTGAGAAGAAAGTTACATGATTTGGTGGAATATGTCTGCCACTCATAAGATCCAGTAATAAGGTCCCAAAGCTGAATATGACGCTCTCCGGTATCACAGTACCTAGCAAAATTACGCATAAAATATATTGAGTATTCAGCTGAACAAGTTTAGAAGGCTTCTCTTGAGAGGGTGGTAGGGAGATAATCAGACAAAAATCAATAATATAAAACACATACCTAGACGCAAATATTCAGGAGGAGCAAACGCCAAATTCGTGCTGTAACTCTTCCCCTCTCTGCTACACTTCATGAGACCGAAGCAAGAGAGCCTAGGATTACCAACCTGTCCCGAATAAATAACTTATGACAAAGGTTACAGTTATCAAACCAGAGAAATGAAGTATTCTTCGGAAGAGAAAATTCTTGAACCTTATCGAACAAAATTCTGTAGGTGTTAAGATCATGGTATAAATCTATTCCCCTATCATTACAGTACTCCAAGGCTGTGGCAGTATGTAACGCAACCCTCAACCTCATTTCCCATTTCATTGGACGTTTCTCCCCTGAGAAAACCATTTTACAGTCAAACAACTTTATTAGACACAAGTTGAACCTCTTATGGTAAAGTTTATTCCAAAGGAGATCAAGAACTGTAACAAAGTTAACTCTCACAGTGGAAGAGATGCTTAGCAAGGGTTCCATTGGGCATGTACTCAGCAACGAGAAGCCTCTCGTGACCCTCTGAGCAACAACCGATCAAATTCACCATATCATCACTCCTACATCTCCCCACTGCTTGTGCTTCTTCCTGAAAAAAAAAAGAAAAAAAAAAGCCATATTCAAGAAATAATCCATGTGCACAGATCAAGGTAAAACCTAATTCGAATCTTGTTCACCAAGTCAAAAACCAAAAAGAAATGAAATTTCCCAGTCCAAACAAATGAGAGTCTAGAACATTGCCACATTCGAGAAGAAGTTTCACGGAAACATTAAGCCAATCAATTCAAACACAATGAACAACCAAGAGAGAAGATTTCATCAGAACTCAAGAAACCTAATTTTCATAGCCACCGATAAAATGAATCAGTATAGATAAAATAAAAGGACGAACGATAAATTCGGAAGAATCAGGCCATGAAAGCCTCTGAAACCGCTTTACGGCGATCTTTCTGCCGTCGTCGAGCATCCCTTTGTAGACGATGTTAGGAACCCTCTCGTTGTGCTCCGACACGATGTTGCCGGAGGAGAATCCGTCTGTAGCGACTCTCAACTGTTCCAAGCTGTATTCTCTGAAACTCGGACAAGAGCTTCCTTCGTCATCTTCGTTGTTATCTGCAGCGAAAACGACTAGGACGATGATCATCGTCTTCTTCGGGGTTTAATGCAATAAAGATGAGAAAATGGAGAAGCCGTCTGACTTTACCTAGTTCGTTGATGATGGTGGATTTAATCGACGGAGATGGCGAGCGACGCCAAGGCTTGAAACAAATGCATCCCATCGCCGGCAATGGAGAAAGACGACCAGATCAAATTTTCACCGGTGGACTTAAACTTTCAAGTGCTTGGTGAAACTCCCGCCTCCGGGGAAAATTTTATATATTTAAAAAGAAACAACACCAATATTTATCTCTTTTTTTATCATAATTAAATAGTTGATGAACAATATTTAATATTCATCTGAAAAAATCAACGAAGATTTATATTATTTTAAAATATGAAAAATGTCAACAGGATCTTGTTATATTATAAATAATTTAGTTTGCTTGTGCAATTTGATCTCTTCATTTGAGCATGAAACATTACAGAATTTTATTTTGCAGAAGGCATAATATATTTGTTGAGTTTCTCTTCATTTTAGCCTAATTTTTTTCTATTTTTAATGGATCATCTTAACATCTTAGATACAGTTAGTTTTAGAATTTTAAGTCTAAATAGAAACATTCTCATAAAAACAATTCTAGTATTAAGTTTCTTCCACAGCTTTTCAAGATTGGGGGTTTCCCACTAATCTTATTTCATAAATCCTAATTCATCATTCGTCCATATATACTGTACTTTTCATAAACATATCGTTATCAAATTGATATATTTTGCTAATTACAGGCAAAAAAAAAACCCTCTAGAAACTCTAGTGTTCATAATGGGACGCTCGTTTAGGTGAAGTATATAAAAATAAGAGACATAACATAGAAAAATCACTTATTAAAAACCAAAAGACTACATAAGCCTCTTCGATTTTTTTAAAAGAAAAGTATCACTAACTCTATGAACTGACCTACAAACTTGAAATTCCATAAGACAGTAAATTTTCTTGTATTTCTCATACCATCATCCGAAATACAAACACGAAAATTATGGATACTTCAAGGCGATGAAAAGTTTTCTAGACTGACTTGTGGTGCCGTCTTTCGTATGGTCTCAACTTTAAAGATCGATTGGGTAATAACATTAAAAAGGCCGAATTACAAGTTTACTTTTGGGCTCTGATGAAAAGCCCATTAGTTTATCCTGAATTCTAAAGTTTCTTTATGAGCTTTTTCATCCGGATTGGTTGATTGATGATCATCTCTACGAAACCATTAAACCCTGATTGCGAAATTGTTCTGTTTTCTTTTTCCCGAAATCTCTTCGATTCGTCCTTTCCATGGCGCTTCATGGGTCTGGTCTTGTGTGCAAAGTAAGCTAAAATTTCGCACAATTCGTCCATTTCGTATGTAATACTTTGGGATTTAGTAAGAAGAAGCCGTTGCAGTTAGGTGCTTTATGTTCGTGTGCAGTGTTACGATCTTGTTTGGTATGAGTTTTCGTACGAATCATAAAGTATATGAAATTCAACCCGGAGATGAAAGTCTCTATCTTGTTAAAGATCCGAACTTGCTGTTATTCATCAGTTTCCCACTTGAGCATCTTTCATGTGTTTTCTTTGTTTGTTTGATTGGTGAAATCTCTGAGTCTCTTGCTGTGCTAATCTCGCGTCAAATCTTTTTCGCTCCCTGATAGATTTCAAACAGAGTAGAGATCACTTCTCTGTTTGGTGGTTCGACGAGGCTACTTCACTTGCCTAAGTCTTATCCCATTCACTGCAACATGGTTTCAGCCAGCAACAATACGTTCGGGTTAGGTCCTCTCAAGCTGCGAAACAAAGGTTCGTGTGAGTTTTACTCTTACAAGCTGTGGTCAACTTGGTTTTAGTTCCAGCATCTTATCTTATATGTAAGAGAAAGTTTTAGTTTTAGGTAAGACCCATTTCTTAGTCTTGGTTCTGTTTCATGTTAGCGTACCATTTGAAGCAGGCTCTCGTCTAAACCCATGTCGGGTCAAACGTGAAGACAATAACCAAACCGCAGATGTTGAGAGCATTTCAGTGGACGAGAACACGTTGAAGCAAGATCTTGAGACTGCGATCCAGGAAGAAAACTACATGGAGGCAGCTAAAATCCGGGATAGACTTAAAGAGCTTCAAGAAGACAACAAAGCCTCTGTTTTGTCTGCCAACGCTCGGTTCTACCAAGCTTTCAGAAACGGGGATTTAGCTGCGATGCAGTCGCTATGGTCAAAATCTGCAAGCTCCTGCTGTGTCCATCCTGGAGCTAAAGGCATAACCGGGTATGATGACGTGATGGAAAGCTGGGAAGTTGTGTGGATGAACTATGAGTTTCCGTTACAGATCGAGCTAAAAGATGTTGAGGCTCATGTCCGAGGAGAAGTAGGGTACGTAACGTGTATGGAGTTTGTGAAGACCAAAGGGAGTAGTAGCTGGGGAGCTCAGTTTGTGTCAAATGTGTTTGAACGGATCGATGGGCAATGGTTTATATGCATTCACCATGCCTCTCCTGTTGATATTTGATCCAAGAACCAGAGAAATGGTACACAATTTCTTAACTTTTAGCGTCTGGAGGTTGGCGGTGGGAGATACTGGCGGTTGCTTAAGGGCGATGGACTCTTTCTGTTTTTATTTTTGTGGTTGGTGATTGAGCCAAAAGCATTGGAACGAATCACGAAGAGGCATAAGTTCTGACGTTTGATGTTGTTGTATTCGTAATCTGTATGAATTCTATTATTTTTTTTTTGTAGCAGGAACAATGTTTAACAAACAATCTACATATCTAACTCGACTCTATAAGTATTACAATAGTTTATAAAGGATTATGACGTTAAAAAAAGGTTAGAAAATGTGTTTTATAACTGTTTGGGAAAATGAATTCCTTTCCAAGAAATCGCCCAACATCTTCGAATGTGGTTTCTCTTCAGACTTGTGGCAGGCAGTGTTTGATGTGGAATCGGGAATTGTTTTCCCTGCTTCGATTGATCAGTATTTGGCAGCTGTTTCTGTAGCCTCTTTCTCTCGTTCTGCAAAAGGAGTGGTGGCAACTTGCAAAGCTCCTCTCTCTGTGTATCTCTTGTTGAAAGAGCGTAATTTGAGGATCTTCACTGGTCTGTCTTCTACCGTCGCATTCGTTCGCTTCGCTGTGGACTGAGTAATGAGACCTTCTCTCTTTCCCAGCAACATCTGTAAGTGGACTCCTTCCCTTCTCGAAGTTTACTTCCAATGTGTTGTTGTGGTTGATTTGTAATTTGTGATTTACTTTCCTTTTAGTTATGTTTCTGTGTGCTGTAATAAGTTACTCTGCGACAATGTTGGTATAAAATTTAACATGGCGTACCAAAAAAAAAAAAAAACACTCTTTATTATAACCAAAGCTTTCTAGATCTTGGCAAATCACATGGACATAAAAAGAAAAGAGAATAAAAATACAACATTCATTATTCTAACCAAGATCTCACGAGGCTTGGTTGATCCAAACAAAAACATACGAAATAGACGTTGAATCAGGAAAACAAATCCCCCAAATATAGCTCAAAGCTCATCCTTCTTGATCGCAGATGGGCGAACACCTTGACTAAGGAATTCTTTGTAATACTTTCCCGATTCTTTTTCATGTCGTGTGAGGTTATTTTTGAAATCAACGTAATAGAGTCCGAATCTGTTCTTATAACCATCTTGCCACTCAAAGTTATCCATCAATGACCATACAAAATATCCGGTAACATTTACCTTGTCGATGCTGCACATATTACACAAATGGTTTTATTAGATTCTACAAGGGAATTTTTGTTAATCTATAATAGAAAAAAAAATGACTTACCAAATAGCTTCATGCATACTTAAAAGATGTCTTTGAATATAATATTTTCTATTATGGTCAGCTGTACCGACGGCAACAGAATCTGTAGCCCCAAGTTCTTCTCCGTATCCTAAAGAATAACATCAAGGTTTTATATAGAGAATCAATACACAGACACACGCACACACATAAAAAGATAGCTAACAATAATAATAAAACCTTTAGTTACCATTTTCCATGACCATAATTTCTGGGTTTCCGTACTTATCCTTGATGTACTTTAAAAGACTTCTAAAACCTCTGGAGTATACGTTCAACGCAGCGGTCAAAGGCTGAATAATGAGAGAGGTGAAAATGTTATGTTATAGAAAAGTATAATATTTATCTCAAAACGATTACTTTAAATTGCTAACATCTCATTAAAAGCGTACCTTACTACCTATGGTGAAATTTTGTGCATTCTTGGCTGAAAAGAAGATTGGTTTTAATTAGTACCCAAAAAAAAATTAACCTTTTTCCTTTGATTTGCTGGCATCGATTTTTGTTTCGGTTTCAAGTAAAGGCCAAAAAAAAAAAACTTACTTTCCCAGTTAATAAGAGAATCCTGCATCCATCTTGGTTTAGAATAATCTGGCTTTTCTAAATGATTTGAAAACACTGAAGTATAATAGTTGAGCCCAACAAAATCTGCCGAATTTTTCAATTTTGCTTTTTGTGCAGCAGTAAATGTAGGTAATCTATGTCCAACAATGTCTTTCATTATTTGTGGATAATCTCCATATGTAGTTGTGTCTAGATGCCTACAAAAGATAATCAAATATGTCAAATAAAATTAGAAGATAAATATTACTTACTTTTTACGGATATGAACTACTTACCATCCCAAAATAAAATCAAGTGCACGGTTAATAGATGCACCGTCTTGTGAATCAGCAAGGTCATGTGGTTCGAACCAAGCCGGACTATGTGCGATCCCAATCTTCCCACCTTTACACTGTAGCCATAACCATAGCGTAAAACAAATTATTTTCAGATCCGAAAGGCCATAACTAATAATGATTTAGTTTATGATGTACCTTTTCACATTGTCGGAAAGCTTCAACGGCTTCTGCATGAGAGTTGAGTAGATTGTGAGTGACGAGGTAAGCTTCATATCCTGATCGTCCCTCTTGACATTCTTCTTTGACATACTTAGAGCATCGTCCTGGTGCTTTCTTGCCTACATCATAACCCGCGTGCGAGAAAACCCATGGCTCGTTGAAAGTGATCCAGTGTTTCACCTTTCCACCATATTCTTGGAAAACAAAATCTGCATATTCTCGAAAATCTTTCCTGCATTTTTATATCGAATTAAAATTTTGTCACGTTACGGGTTCGTACCATTTATATAAATGTTGGTTATCGTTTTACAAAAGAACTTACACAATCCTCTCACTTAGGAAGCCGCCATATTCGTCCTCTAGATCTTGTGGAGTGTCCCAGTGATAAACAGTCACGAAGGGAGTTATACCTAATCATAATATTAAATTTGTTCTCAATTAAAAATTAGTGTACAGAAAGGTTAACAATACTAATATGTATATATTTTCTTGTTCATATTTATATATATATTATATTATACCATTTCTGATAAGCTCGTCGATGAGGTCATGGTAAAACTGCACACCAGCTTGACTCACTCCTTTCTCCTTTCTCCCATCTGATAAAACATTTTTTTTTGTTTCAATAATATCTTTCAAACAATCATGCATATATATATATATATATACACACCAAATTTGATTAAGACTAAATTAACTTAGTAAAAGGAAGAGGATATACTCACGAGGAAATATTCTTGGCCACGCGATAGACATTCTGAAGGCGTCTGTGTTTAGATTCTTCATCAGTTGGATATCTTCCTATAAACATTTTTTTCAGACGAGACAAATTATCAATGTGAATCCATGAATCAACGGACTAGTCAATAGAAAAATAGGAAATATTTACGAGATATATGTGATATTCGTTTCTTCAATCTATACCTTATAACGATGGAAGAAATCAACGGCCACATCACCATTATCGTTGTTGCATCTAGCTGCAATTCAAAATTAAAGAAAAAAAATCAACAATTTCGATATTAATTAGTGAAAAGAATTTAGCAAAAAAAAATTAATTAGTGAAAAGAATATTCCTAAACGTAGTTAAGCAATAAAAGAGTCAATGTACATATACTTACATGGATATCTCTTACAGTAGATATCCCATAAAGCCGGTCCACGACAAGTTTCGTTCACTGCACCTTCAACCTAATAATATAACAAATATAGTTAATGGGTTTAGGAAAAAATATATAAGAGTACAAAACTTCTATAATTAATATGTTAATATTATGCGAGTTATCAATTTAAAGTTCTAAATAAAATATTTATTTATCGAGAATTAGTTGGATAAAAACTTGATTCAAGATTAAAAAATTCTATGAATTTATCAAAATAGAGTTTATAGATTATTAACTTAAAAAGTTATACTGTATATGGATGAATTCGCTATATACAATATACTTGTAATTTTGTAGGGATATTAAGGGTTTTATTATGATAAAAAGTTTACCGGATAACCAGCAAAAAAAAAAGATAGAGAAAGACCAGCATAACTCTTTATTTGGTGACAATGTTATATTTTATTCCATTGCTTGCTACTATATTTCTATGTTTTACGTATAAAGCATACCAGTATTTAAATATTGTATTATAAATGCTATGAGACACGATTTTGAAAACGATAAACATGGATTCAACAATTTCCATATAAATCTTTCTATCTAAATGGTTACGTTACATACTACAGTACCTTGTGCAAAATAGTTCATGGTTTTTCATTTTATATATGTTTCCAAAATGTAAAGAGAAATTTCTATTGTACCTGATATGCTGCAGTTGCCGTGCCAAATAAGAAACCTTCAGGGAAACTTGCCCGGCTTAGTTTGGTCGACGGCGGACAAACAGGTCCATCAGCTAATGCCGGAGAGACGACGATGGTTAGGAGCAAAAGAAGCCCCATCAGAGGAAACTTTTGCAAATACATTTTTGGTTTTGACTTGTTTTCTTTTTTCTTCAAGAGTATGTTTGGGATAGTTGTTCATTATACAACCAAGTGGAGTTCTTTTTATAGCGATTTCCATTCACTGATTGATTTTTTATTTTGTTTTGTTTTACAATGCGCACTACCACGAGGCTGCCTCGTGGATCATTTTTTAATTTGCTACTTTATCGACCGAGATCATGTTTTTGACCAAATTCTTAATATAAAATTGGATATATTGACGTTAACCAGTTGCTATCTTCTTCTTCTTTTTCCCACTAAACTATTAGTGCATAATTGGATATAGGACGATTCAATGCGTTATTATTGAATTATTTTTTTTTTTTTCTCTTAAAATTTGGAGAGTTTAAATATTCCGCGTGTCCCACGAGCAGCTTAATTATTTTAAAATGTGACTCAGAAGGAAGTCTCTCTTAATTAAAAAAAAAACGAAAAAAGAAGTCTCTGAGTAAAAAAAAAAAAAACTTCCATATATTGTAACACTTATAAGTATTTGTCTAACAAAATGAATATGGCGAGACTAAATGTTATCTTTGTAAATATTAAATATTAAATAAATTATAATTTGTTTCTTTTTCATAATGAAATATATCGAACATAGTTCAATCCAGATCATTCACCTCATAATTTCACTTTTAATTTATAAATAATAATATTACATTTTTGACTAAATTTAAGCAGATTTGCATTTATTTTTTGACTAAATTTAGGTTTTATTTTAGAGATTGGATTAAATTTGGATATTGTACTATAACAAATTTTGAAGTTTAGAGTTACTTTTATATATTTTTCACTTTACAAACAGATAAAAACGGGGGAAAACTAGATAAAGAAATAAACCTTGTAATAGTAAATAAATACAATAAAATTTGGGGATCTTCACCCAGCTCAAAAGAAATCCAAACTAGATTTTACTATATATATATATATATATATATCAAATTTTATTGTTCTCTTTCAAATCCTAAGTCAACCTGGTCGTTCAGATTGACTAATATTGTTTGGCCTCATTTCTATATTTTACATCAGATTCGATATTTTAAGCTTCACAAAGGGGATGTTCATATATATAGAGTACTGTAACAGTGGCTTTAATCAAGACCAACTGGCATTTATTATTTAGCTCACGTGGAATTTTTTTTTTGTTTGTCGAAAACAAGATTTATATTAAAGCAATCAAAGGTTTGTGCTTAACCTAAGTTCTCTAAGGCTTGTTTGGCGATGGAATATGGCCTGACCTACTTCTAATAGCAGGATTGTTTATACTCACTACTCAGACGTACGGTGACTTTATCTGTTCTAATTGTGAAACAATGAAAGCAAATTATATTCTCGTGTTTACCATGCAACAACATTAATCTATACATAATGATTGAATCGTTTTGTAACTCCCAAAAAATAAAACATTCCTCTAATCCCCTATATATTTTTTGAAAAACATTTTAAAAGAATAATATTATCTATATATATTATTACCAAAAAATTTATCATTGTATGTTATCACCAATTTGTTTTTTCAACATCATCTTTCACATATTTCATTGCTCAATTTAAAATTTCAAATTCTATATATAAAAACGTTAAACTTTTTCAATTATTATTAGATTTCATTTTGGTTTTCACCATTCTTTCTTTACTATAATACTAATTTTGATCTAAAAAAATATCAGATTCTTTGTAAAATTCGTCTATTACCAATTTTTTATGTTATTTTATAAGTAAATTTTAAATTATTATACTAATTACAATTTCACTCAGAATTTAGTTAAAAAAGATAATGTTTTTATTATAATAATCATATAATTAATTAATACTCTATATTAAAAAAATTTGTTTCTCTATTTCCTAATATGAAAATCACAAAATTAATCAAAATTAATAAAAAAAATCAGTAACAAATATTTGATACCCAATTATATCATATTATATATTTTAAAATCTTTTAAATTTCTCCATCATATTTATTTAATTTTATTTTCTTAAATAAATTAAATCATTATATCAAATGTATGCTATAGTTATAATTTGAATAGAAAAAAAAACTAACAACAGTTAGAAGTCTCATATCAATTTTAAAAAAATTTTTTTTTTTGAGAAATATGTTATTAAAGTATCCAAATAATAACAAACTGCATTGAGTCAAAAGCTTCATTTTATAGACAATCAAATTTAGAAAAAAAATTATGTTCTGAGTAATTTAGTTATATCATTGAAATATAGTATAAAAGTGTTAATTTAGTTGATAAAATTTGAAACTATTTTACGAAAATTATATATAATATTTTCTAATATTCTTCATATAATTACATATTTAAATCCATGTTTTTCCTATCCATATAAATTTGTTTATAGACTGTTAAAATTTTAAATGTTCTATATTATTTTTGATAGATAATAATTAGATTTTGACCAATAATAATAATTTTTATTTTGTTTATTCATCAAAAATGAAATCATATATATTATAAATTTATTTATTTATTTTTATTGTGAAAATATTTTTCTATTTTTATTAACAAAATATATAATATTCCTCTCGTTAGACAATTCTAGGAATGCTATATCATTGCATTATTCTTTATTTTAAACTTTTTGGCACATATAATATTTCGCGTGTCCAACGAGCTACATATTAAAATGTGATTTGATCAGAATAAGTCGTTGTGTAACTCCGAAAAAATGAATCTTCCCTCATTAAGACCATTAATATGTAGCTCACAGCCTCACAATGTCTGTTGCACCCGCTTTTAGTAAGACCGAATATTAAAATGAATCTTCCCCAATTAAGACCATTAATATGTAGCTCACAGCCTCACAATGTCTGTTGCACCTGCTTTTAGTAAGACCGAATATTAAAATGAATTCTGAACGAATCGCTTTGGAACTCTAAACAATGAATCTTCCATCTAGTGTAATATGACTGTTACTTAATGCTCCCATGTGTTAGTATATACTCCATAGCAAGTCTTTACAAACAATGAAGCTTCCATCTAGTGTAATATAATTGTTGTTTTCGATGGAGTACATAATTACATGACGTTTGTTGGCTTAGTGATAAATGAGTGGTTTAACACTAAAACTGAGTGAAAAAAAATACTTTATTTTTGAGTAATATATTGAAGAAAAAAATTATTTAATTTTAGAGTTACTTTATTTTTGAATTAGAAATAGAGTGATACATTGGATTACAATGGTCTAAGTCTAATTACTACCTCTATTGTTTGTGTTTGATATATGTTATCACCACATAGTCTTTGGGTAGAATTAGTTAGGTATTAATTTGGATCATAAATCTCCAGTCAGCAAAACATCTAATTATCTATCCAAAAATCTTATGATTAGAATGGACAGTTCCTCGATATCAAACACTTGGTATAAAAGAATATATAAAATATTTTAAGAAAAGTGTAAATTATTAAAAATAGTATAATAACTTAAATTTGAATAATTTTCTAAATTTTTCAAAGTAGTATAACGACTTAAATTTGAAAAAAAAGAGTCTAATTTCATTTTAAATTTTAATTTTCATGTTTTATTTGTCGTGAATTACTGCTGTTGTACGTCCATTTTACTTTTATCTTTTCGATATAGAATTTTGAATTTAAAATGCATGAGACAAGCAAATGCAAAGGATGCCGGGGACCGACATCCAGTTTTTCTTCTCAGCCCAATTACTACACATATTAGAGGAACCCATCTTAAGCCAGCCCAACTTAAATCTGGTGGAAACAACCTATATATCCCTATTCCAATACTGGCCTATCTTCATCTTACTCAACGAACCACAAACACATACTGAGGTAGATGCACCTGAAATCATTATTTTGAAAACCTTAACAGTCAAAGTCTTAAACAATTATTAGTCTTATCTTGTCTCGATTTTTATTTTATTTTTTTAAGTGTTAATTGTTTAATGACCCATAACCCCAAAAATTAATTACTGGGTGCTAGTTTTACGGGTCGTGGAAGCTAGATATTTTGGGAGATCACGAAGGTAAGATCATCGATTAGGAGTTTCAGTTTTTATAAAATTGTTGGTCATAATTGTTTATGTCAATTCTGGTAGGCCTGACATATTGAGGTCTATTCTTTAATGCTGCTACAGATCAAAGGAATACCTCCTTTTCTTAATGCAGATTTAGAAAGGTATTGTGGGATGTTTCTTGTACTCTGTTTTTTCAACACCTACAAGTCTCCTACCTCTTTTCAACATGATTGACCATTGACCAACTCTCGGTCACCAAGGATATCAAGCTCATCGCTTTCCTCCTTGTTTGAGCTTGGGATTTAAGGTTCATGTTCATGTAAACGATTAAAGAAAACGTTTATCAAAGAAGACACGAAAAGATAAACAAAGACGACATACAAACTGCATGTAGATAATACCTTTTTCTAGATATAACGTTTTTTATTTTGTTTGTTAAAGAAATGTTCGCTTTTTTCATACGCAATCATGAGACTTTATTTTCTTGGTAGAGTTTGGACGAAAGCACCTTTTCTTCTGTTACTAAAGACTAAAATGTTGAAGAACAAGTTTATTTAGATATAGCATTTACAAATTGGGTTTTGAAAACAGCCGCGAGCTTATCCTTAGGCGGCAAGACTTGCTTAATAACATCATTTCCAATGAAATTTTCCGACCAACGTTGAAGTTTCGGAAACATCTCTGCAGTCATGATTGTTACACCCGAAACTTCTTGGATGATGCCTAACCAATATCCTATGAAATCAGCCGCTATATCGACAAAACCAATTGTCTCTCCTCCGAAAAACTGTTTATCTCCAAGCTCTTTTTCAAGGTATTTCAAACACTCGTTAGCTTCTTCAACCATTTTTTCTCTTTCGCTATCCGGTCCCCAACAAGTCTTCCATAATGTTGATATTACCTAAAACCCGTAGAACAATACTACAAGTTATGCATATGGGTGATGGCTTGTGTTTTGTATAACTGGACCATAAAGTCTTAGAGTCTTTTTTTTTTCTTATTGAAATTAAACTAATCTTTAATTTGGAAATATTCTCAACGCAGAAAAAAACGATATGATCCAATCAATATTGTATAAATCGATTTCTAAACATGCATCTTGAATTCTTGATGCATATGTTCTTGATATCATGTGAATAATTTGAATTCAAAAATGAATTTTTCAAAACATAAATCCCATGTATATGTATGTCTGTGTACCTTCTCATCCACATACTTAGCCCAAAAACGGGCCATCGAACGTTCGTAAGGATCTTGAGGCAAGATTGGATGACTTGTCTTCCAAGAATCTTCAATATATTCGACAATCACCAGAGATTCAGCTATTGATCTGCCTTGGTGGACGAGGACAGGGATTTTTTTGTGTATAGGGTTGTATTTGAGAAGCATCGGGCTCTTGTTACCATAAACGTCTTCTTCGATGTATTCATACGGTATCCCCTTAAGTTTAAGGACCATCTCTACTCTTTTGCTAAAAGGACTTCCCCATAACCCCATAAGCTTAACTTGTTCTACTTGGGACATCTTTTCCGGTTTGGAAAAAAAAAAAACTGGTTGGTTTTCTTCTGTGTGTGTGTGTGTGTTCTATTGAGAAGTGTAGGTGGTGAGCAGCTGTTTTTATAGTACCTTGGATTGGTTCAATGCACCCCATGTCTTGAAAAGTATTATTGATCAGTATGATTAATAATGAGAAAACGGCCATTTAATGTACAAACTTACTCAAATGAGCCAAAATAGGTACAGACTTTTCATTAACCCAAATAAATCATAAACTTCAGTTGACTGAGCCAAATTAGGTATCGGTTTAGTCAACCTTAACTATCGTTAATTCTCCGTTTAGTGAATACGTTTAATGAAACGGTGAGTTTTAAGAACAGAAACTACAAGAACAAAACTCCTAATTCTCACCGATTAAATCCCTAACTCTCTTTTCTCTTTCTTTGCCGACAGGTACCCAAGCTTTCTCTCATCTCAGTCGTCGATAGAACACGAACTGGTAAGTCACTCATCTCCTCT